>JAADWT010000742.1:0-15044 GCA_023336285.1 Pythium grandisporangium
CCCCCCCCCCCCCCCCTCCCCGCACGCCCCAAATCCGAAACAAATACTTACAGTATACTGGTAATCTAGACGGGCGTGTAGTAAGTAAACAAAACCAACATCGAGGGCAGCTGGCGCTCCCTGGTCAACTCTGATGTATAGACCTAATTCCCGAATGAATGCTGTACACGTACTAGCGTACCCTGCTATACTAACCACTCCTTACTACGCAATTGCCACTGCGTCCACCCTCTGGTCTTATCTTTATGCCAGCTCGCCTTCACTTTCGTGGAAGCCGTTGAGTCAGAGAGGCTTGCTGCTATCGCGCGCCATCCACAACAGTGCGGCAGACAAGCGGTATACTACCGGAACGTGAATAAAATAGCTGATAAAGTCACCAATCTGGGAATCCAAACATTTGTATCTCCGAGCCGCCCAAATTTTGAGCTCCTGTAAGAATGGAAGGGGAATGGCATCGAGCAAGGAATCCCCAGGCACGTTCAGATCCTCCGAAGCTGATCGAGGAACAGTCGATAGCCATCCCAAACTAGACAGCGAGCATGAGATAGGTCCATTGATCGGACCCTCACGCAGGCGGCATACAACAGAGTGAGAGGGCTAGCGATCACGCATAATAAGAAGTAGACTGGGGGTGGCCTGATGGATGCGCCAAAAGAATTATCCAGTTCTTGTGTAACTAATATACCACCCTATTATCTTCACTAATATCCGGCATCTTGTATACCTCGCTTGTCTATTTGCAACATTGTTCTTCCAGTCTATACAAAAGGTACTGTCCCATGATACCCAGTCTGTAACAGCAACAAGTGCCTTTCATGATTGAAAGCAGCGGTCTGGAACGCTATTTTACCGTAGATCTGTTTTTGAACGTTATTTTCGTTGTGGGTGAGCTTGCGGGCTCACTTGCACAACCAAAAATAACAAGCCGGAGCGCTGTGATTTTTGTGTGTGGAAATGTGCGTTATTTTCCGCACAGAGGTCTATACTGTAGTATGGCTCAATACACTCTTTATCATGACTTATGAAAAGTACAATAATACCATGTATTGTGGATTTGGGTTCCACTTTTCTCTTCGGTATTATATGATGCACTATTTCAGATACGCAAGATCACGAAAATGCAAATAACTTTGGTTCTGGGCTAGCTACGAGAGCCAAAATTAGTTTGTTGTGGAGCCCGTGCTAGGGCACGCATAGTTTCTCAGTTTCGACGTCGTTCGCATTTAAAAAGCGGCGATGGCGGGAGCTCTCACCATCGAGCAGCGCGACATGATTGTCAGCGCATACGAGTATTTCGTGTTGGAAAAGCAAAATGCACTCGACCCTCAAGATCGTTGGGTGCGGCGGCGTGTAGGGGCATGTTTGAGCATTAGTGAGGCGTCGGTTGGGCGTGTATGGGGCGAATACAAGAGTCAAAATCGCCATTCTGCCGACGCCTCTGACGCCGGACAACACATGTCACCTTATCTGGACACTGTCATTTATGAACAATTGTTTGCAGAAATTATCCGGTCGCGGAATTTGATGTGCCTTCCGACAACAGCTGGTTTTATCAAAGCTGAAGTATTGAGGAAGATATCGAATTGACGATGAGGGCAACAACTCAGACACTCAAGCAGATGAAGTGCTCGTATATCAAAGGCAAACCGCGCGACCTACGAGCGGATAACGATGCGAATGTAGCGTACCGGAACGACTATCTATCACGAAAACTAAGCAACAACAACCGCAAGCGTGTCCCCAAACTCCCAGAGGTACCTAGACGAAAGTTACTGCAACTTGAACCACGTGGCGCAAAAGATCTGGATGCTGCCCGACACCGTTCGATACATGCCCGGAGGCAAGGGGTTGCGGTTTTGTATCGTTGCTGCGGGCATTATTTACAAGGGCGGCGACGGAAAGTTACGTGGGGAGTGGATTGAATCCTCCCAGCAGTATTGACAATCAACAAACAGCGACAAAGAAGACTACCATGGAAACTTCGACGCTGGATTATTCGAGAAGTGGGTTGAGCGCTTGTGTATCGCTCTGCAGTCCGAATACGGTAAATGCCGGATTTACATGGACGGCGCCGCTTATCATAAGCGCGTCACCAACCCGTGGCGTGTCGCAAAATGGAAAAAGCGGAGATAAAAGAGTGGCTGGTGTCGCACGGCTGCATTTACGACATGGATGCCCGCAAACCCGCACTGCTCAAGCTATCGCAAGCGTATCGTCAGCCTCGGCCCTACAGATCTGTCGAGATCGCGCGTGAGTGCGGAGATCATGAAATTTTATTTACTCCACCCTACCATTCTGAACTCCAACCAATTGAACTAGCTTGGGCATCGATCAAGAACAGGATCGCTCAGGAACCCGCCTCCAACATGCGCCAGTTGGGCGAGAAGATCAAGGATGGCATGGCTGCCATTAAAAGGGAAGCACTGGCTTGCGTTTTTCCGCAAAGTTCAACGAGTGGAAAAAGGATACGCATCCCATACTGAAGAACCTACACTTACTGCGCAGGTATAACGTATTACCGGATATAGTCTTTTTAGTACATATTATATTAGAGAGGTTGTAATGTATTGTTTAAATTTCATGATTTTTTTGTTTTTCAGTGGTCAGCTTCAATATTTTACCAGCTGTTTCAATCGGTTTGGACAGGTTTCCGACTGTTGCTGTTTTGAAAGTGTGTGGCTGCGTTGTTTTGCATGCGTTTTATCCAGTATTTTAACAGATGGGAGACGAAATGCAGACCTACAAAATGAAATTTTCCGATTGAAAATCGGATCAGTCTGTGAATAGAGCCAGGTCTCCAAAGCCACGTATCAGTGTTGGTGCATAGTATAATAGTGTGTTTCTATAATAGCGAATGATACGGTGGTCTTATAAGCAAGATGAATCTCGTAGGACTCGTGCCTGAAATGACTTACATGTCAATCTCCACACATTCGCCCAGAACGTCATCTAGATCAATCTCGGCGGAGATAGGACTAATCGAGTCAATGGCATCCAAATATTCATCCTCAAGCAGAACGACACTATCTTCATCGCAGCCAAAATTCTCGAGCACAGTCGTGTTCTGTTCATCAGGTTCCCAATCGTACTGATCGTCACGAGATATCGACCAAGAATCACCAGAACATGAATCACCGCCATCTGTACGATCTTCTTCGTCCGTTTTTCTGCCACTCTCTTTGCGTGCTGGTGCCAATTTCGAGATCATCTGAGTCTGGGTCATCACAACTTCTTCATCAAACTGGTTCTGACACCTGATGAGCTCACTATCCGCATTGGTATCATCCGGTTTAACTGCCTCGCCTTTGCCATCGTCGCCATCAAACCGAACGAGATCCATGCCATCCGAAGTTGATCCCAACTGGCTGGCTTCACACACCTCGTCTACCTCCTCTGTGCACCTTTCAAAGACAATGCTCTCCGACTGTTGAAAAGATTGAAAACGGTCATAATCCTCGTCGGATATATCGCTACGGGCGTCGTCTTGCCAACCAAGAGAGCCCACTTGAGACTGTGTGGATAGGTTAGCGCTCGCGTCCGAAGCGCTGACTTCGACGTCACCCACTTGTATACCATCGCTCTCCCTTTCATCTCTAACGCCGCTCAGTACCACCATCTTAACCACATCAACGAGAACTTTGGAAACCTCGCAATTCACCAGCGCGTCGTCGCTCAACGCGTGCCACACGGGGCCATAGTCACTACAAACTAGCGCTGATTCTGAGCTCACGATCTTGCTGTTTTCATCGCGGGATGATATGCTCTGAATTACCTCCAAGCGTTCATAATCGTCGCCGCTGGTGGGGTTCCCGCAGACAAGAGATGCATAGTCTAACGTTTTCTCCACAAGCTGACCCTCACATGCATTTTCAATCACCACTGCACCGCTGCTTTCTTGTGCAGTCACACCTTGGACTGCAACCGGCCCGACTGTTTCTGCCACCATGATCTCCAGTTGAATGTCCGCCAAAGCCACGACATCTTCACTACATTCCTCTCGTGCCGCACTTCTGTGAGCTATCGGGCGCTCCATAGCCACTGGCTGTGTCAAATCCTGAGCTGCATACCTGCTCGTCGTGCCGTCCGCAAGTGTATGCGTCGCTCTAACCGCTTCGCTTTTTTGTGAATATTGACTCGCTTGGTGCTCACTTGCTCGTGGGTCGGGAGGTTCGGGCAGCGACAGCGGATAAGATGAGGTGCGGACTTGACTGTCACCCATACAACTAGCCTCCAGGCTAGGAGCCGTCCCTGGCGTGGAAGTTGGCTCGCCACCACGGCTACGACTGTTTCCTTTCACGTTTAGCGCCAGCGCTTGTGCTGACTCACCGCCAGGTCGCAGCGAAAACGATGCGTCGGACAGCTGCTTGGGTGATAAGTCACCTGGCTGTGTCATCTTGAGTGTTTGATCCACGGTTGTGGCCCGGCGCTCCGATGCCAGTGCTGATGCAAAGGCTGAGGCTGACGTTGGTCGCGGCGCCGGCTCCTGGGGTTGCCTCACCGAATCAGCTGTTGCCGTCTTCGCCAATGTCGCTGGCTGCACGGAGGAGGAGCGATACGCTCTGGTGACCGATGCCACTGCTGCTGCTGCTGCTGCCGTTGCCGCCTCGGCCGACGCCACCACACGCAGTGTCTCCAGCTTGGCCATACACTTGCCGACAAAGAACTCGATCGCGAGGCACACGTCGGCGGCGTCGCCTGTCTGGAATAAAAACTCATGGTAGCTGCTCGTGACTGCCGCCTTTGGCGCTGTGTTGGTCCCGCTACCACCGACATTAGGCCCACTTAGAGGAGCCCGACAGTTTAGCAGGCAGCACGTCTCGCCGTTCTGGTCTTGCACAACGGCCCACGTGTGAACCTCGGTAAAGTACCAGCTGTAGACCTCGGCAGAGCCCTCGCTGCCGGCACAGACCGCGACACCGTGGCTCGAAATCTCCAGTTCGATCGGGTCCTGACGCGACGGCAGGTGGTGGAATGGATCCACCACGGCCCGCACAGGGAAGTGCAACGGTGCATCGGGTGGAATGGTACTCATCCTGGCCACGGCCTCAGCCAGCATATGCAGCCACGTGTCGTACTCGGCGGCGCTGGCCGCAGCAAACGTCCACTGGCGGTACACGGTCACGATATCAAACGCAAACGCGGGGGCCTGCGGCACGGTGGAAACGCGACGAATGCCCAGCACGGCGCTGAGCTCGATCACGCGGCGCTCCTTGGGCGTGTCCGTCATACCGGGGCACTGCGACAGCCGATCGTAGTAGCAGAGACACGAGCCCACAGGCGTGTCCAGCAGCAGCGCGTGCTTCGCGGTCCACGCGCGCCTCAGCTGGAGCGGGCTGCTGCTCTTGAGCAGGGTACCGTGGTACTTCATGCAGCGCGCGTACTGTGGGGAATGCACGAGCGAGGCAGTGGCCGTGGCCGTCGAGGTGGCGTCCTTGGAGAAGAGACTGAGGCTAGCGCGTGTGGTTGTGGATGGGAAATGCAATGGGGAGATCGGCCACGAAGCTCGAGTGGGGGACGCAACGGCATGCTCGTGACAGAACCACATGCCGCCAGTGATGATCGAAGAGGTGGAACCCGACGCAGAGGCCGAGGCTGGTGACATTCGTCGACGGCTGGAGGATGACGACTGACGGCCATGATCGCGGTCGTCCGCTTCAGCTGACGGTGGGTCGTCGGTTCGATGCCGTGAGCAGCCCACGGCGCCGCAGCGCGCCAGCACGTGATCGTGGATAGCACCTTCATCACGGAAATACGTCAGTGAGCTGCGGCGCCGACCCAACGAAATGGCCGACGACGACGACGAAGGTGTCGGTCGCATCACCGCACCGGCGGCGGCAGCAGTACCACCACCACCGCCGTCACTACTACCAGCAGCAACAGTCGCACTCGCACTCGCAGTCGCAGTCGCAGGCGCCACGACCGCTTCCAAACTCGATGCCGCAGCTGCAATTCGCCGGTAGTGCATCTCCAACGGCTCACCACCCGTCTTGAGGTCCCAGAGTGCATCGCGGATGGCCAGCGCGTCGGCACTCTGGAAGGCCACAAGCCAGGGCAGCTTGGCGCCGCCGGCGCAGCGCCGGAAGCGCAGCTCAAGGCGGGGCACACGCAGTTCGCACGACTCGAGTTGCTCGTACTGATATGTGAGCAGGCAGGCCCCGCGGTCAGCCATGCAGTCGGGCGTCGGGAACACGTGTATGCCGCGCAGGTCCAGGCGAAGGCCCCGCACCTCACCGTTGATCCAGCACGCGAACGACAGTGTGCCCAAGCGGAAGAATTCGAGCGCGAGCTGTGCGCGCGGTGTGAGTTGGCGCGGAGGCCGCTCGCGAGCCAACAGTTGGTGGCGAGCAGCAGCTGACAGCGGTGGCAATGGTGGCAGTGGTGAGGTTGTCGAGGAGGAGGCGGCGACCGACGACACGCGGCGCTGCTGTTGCTGGATGGGCGATGGCTGGTTGTTGCCCACAAGGACGCCCACATAGACCTGCTCGGGTCGCTGGTGTAATACCGGCTGGCTTAGCGCGCTGGCAACTTGTAGCTCCACCTATTACATTGACACCAATGCAAGGACTGCGATTAGCTCCTCAATACAGGCGAGCCTTCCTTTCTAAGGCGACTCCCAGAAGACAGACGTACCACAGCGAGTGTTGGGAAAACGAAGAACGCCGAGAAGGGGCAGTGCCCGTCGTCAGTAGTCATGGTGACGCCCATAGACTGCGCTGTGTGGTCCCAAACAATCTTCGAAATGTCGGTGTACGCCGCGTGGAAGAGCGGAGCGCCGTCGCTGCCTCCGTCTTCGTTTCCATCCCTAGCTGTGGCCGAGAGCGCGTCCACGTCTATACGGAAGAGCACATTCACCATATCCTCCTCATCGTCATCGTTGCCGTCATCGTGGCCGCCGTTATCTTGGCTGCTGAGCCCCGTGGTCAACTGCATTTTCCCGGGAAAAGTCGTGAGTGTCACACGCAGATTGGCGCGGCTAGAGGCGGTGGGACTACATGCGTTGGACGACGACCGCGACCGTGAGCGCAGACGTACGCCGCTCAGACGCGCCACCAGCACGTCCTTCATGCTCATCTTGTCGATGGATGCCCCAGATGTTCTATCGGTTGTACACGCAGGGCATCTACGCTGCGATCGAGGGCTCTGTTGGAAAGCTCTGTGCTGTGTGGCGGCTGTGATGCAGATGACTTGCTCTAACTGCAAGAGCATGTGCACTGGTGGAGATAGATTGCCGAGGCGTGACACTCCCCATTCTCTTGGCTATGTTTGTCGCTAGCTATTCGTGGCCAAAATGGTGCAGGCACAGTACACAAAGCAAAGCTCGAGTACGTCGAAGGTTTATTTAATCCCTTTGCGACACACACTGCACGGTTGCTTCCTATGGGCGCATGGGAGCCTCACTGACCTGTCGTGCCCACATCTGCCTAGTTCAGCACCCCGGCGCGCACCAACGACACTCACTTGCTGTATTTTCTTGCGGAACAAGACACTACACCGTCAAGAAGTGTTGGCGTATAGCTGGTTGGGAAGAAGAACGAGCTGCGTAAACCTTTTCCTGTGAGCACGAAACCTGAGAATGCGGGTTGGAGCCTCTCCGTTGCGGTTTTACTGCCCGAGTTGATTATTCGAACGACCATTCGAAAGCTGGGTCACTCACTGCCATTTGGTCTGGACCATGGTCCATTAGACGTTGCTGTTGTGCTTTCATGTTCGTGTTATACCATCCCAATTCAACTTGGGGCAGCTCTAAGCAGTACGCTATGCAAGCCGTGGACTCGAATGCAACAAATCAGAATTCTATTGCAGAGAATACCAAGAGAAAGTATGAAAGGTGAGTCAAAGCGGAAGTCACTTTAAAACGTGCTTCAATGTAATTCATATAAAACAACAACACAACGTTCGTACCTCAATGAAGATCAATTCAACGCGTCATTTATCTTTGCCTCTTGCGTGGATGATCCGGAGAACTTGCTGTATCTCCAGTGCGCAGCTGCTCGTTCTCATCGGGGGCGTCACTGCTATGGCCTTCTCTCTCGTCCTTTGTGGAGTTTGAGTCGTCTCTTGCTTGAGTTTCTGGTTCACTTTCGCTCTCACTGTTATCGCTTTCCTGCGCCACCAACTCTTCCTTCCGAATCATTGTCCCATCGATGCGACGATTCTTTAGTACCCCCGTGCTGTAAGCATCCATAAGTCCATGGGCTCTTGCCAATTCCTCTCCTCGATAAATAAATCGTTCCAGTAATTTCTTTACCATGGGTACTTGAGCCGCAGCTGTGGCATCCTTTACCAATTTACCGTGGGCACACAGCACCTGCATTCGCCGTGTTGCAACTTGAACCTCGCTGATCAGCTTCATGACCGTTTCATTGTTATCCAGGAAATGCTCTTGCAGAAATGGCATTGACCGAACAATCGTTTCCACGAATTTCCTACCAGCTTTGAGCACCGTCGCGATAATCATGGACTTTTGGTAACTCTTGGTGATGCCCACGAGAAGCTTAAACAAAAGTACGCTCTGCATCAAATAATTGAGCAGAAGTTTCACGTACTGGGTATCACCGCCCACGCCAAAATCGAGTCGTGTTGTGACCGCAACAAGCGTGTCGAACATTACTCGATGATAAACCCCGACAGTTTTCTTGTTCAAAGTTGGGAAACGTTCAACCCGGACGCCTCCCTGGTCCACAAGATCCAAGAGCCCTTCTAATGCGAGCATCTGCACGTTATCTAGTACCACGCCACCATGATGTAGATACCCTTTCAGCAAAGTATCCAAGTCCGCGTTCTTATAAATGAATTTCTTGTTTCCGCTGGACCAGTCGTGCTGGAGATACTGAAATGACAATTCATGAATCTTGTAGCCCATTTCACGTGCAACCCGATCATTTGAATGTTGATTCTTATGTGCTTGAAATGAAATTTGCTTCTCTTCAAGCAGCAGGCGATCAATTGGATATCCACGCATGAGTGATAAAATCGATAGCAGAGAGTGCAGCATTGCACATGCAAGCGAGATATCGGAATCTACAATGCAACCAAACTCAAGTACTGATTGAAAGCAGCTCTCGAGAACCTGATCAACACAAACCCAGACGGTTAGCAGCTAGTAGACGTTGTGCAATAATGCGGTCGATTGTCAGCATAAACCTACCGGGCCGCGCGTGTCAGTCTCTGCTTCAATGACTCGGATGTGTTGGTCCTTAGGGAGGTAGTAGTCCTGGCATCGATATACAGCTTGCTCCATCGCAGCTTCATTGCCGTCGAAATCAAAATCTAAGACTTTAAGTCCAATCTTTAGATATGCCACAATCATTCCTCTTGCAGTTCCAGCTCGGTCATCGGAATCTTGCGTGTCTTGTTCGCTATCTTCTTTGTAGATTTTTAGATAGTGTTGGGCATACCTGCAGCAGGATTGCAGTATTATTGAGTTGTTCGGCGCATCTTGTGCTTCGCAATTATGACTGGAACTGGTGTGACCAATAGCTCTTTTCGTTGCTGCTTTCGCCTCGCACTCTTTTCCGAGTAAAGTTAAGAGGAATTCCACGAGCTCGCTGGCGCTGTTTGCATTGTCCTGGGATGGTTCGAAACCCATTGTGTCAATTGGGAGATTGGTGGTGACTGCATCCCACAATGAATTGAATGACAATATCTTTAACACGTCAGACTTGAGTGGTTCAAATGTTTCCCGAACAAGTGCTGCACGGTCCACAGGTGGACTGCCTTTTGATGGCCGACCAGATTTCTTCTTTCCTGGGCGCGACGACTTCCCAGACAAGTTCATTGAACCTGGTGTGAATATAACCCCAGGCGGAGAGAATGACGGGCAGTTTTCCACAACATTTCCCAGTAGAATAGATTCGAGTGTCACCAAATTTCGGAGCCGTTCAACTACTTTCAAATAGTAGTACGGTTTAGGCTCTGCAGAAAAGAAATTGATAATTGTCCGGATCCAGTTGACTGCATGCCATAACGCCGTTCCGACTTTGAGCTGGGCATCATGATCAAGTCCACCAAGATCTTCTAGGACCGAATGCCTGAGAGTTCACACAAGTTGAGATCACTACACGATTAGCTATGAACATGATCTGTGCGAATGATACAAGATAGTTTGACTTACTCGACAAGTTGAATCGGGCACACCAATACAGAATCAATTTCTTCCACTCGGTTATTCTTTTTCGCACACACGAGAACCACCTCCACAAGCGAACTCAAATAAAGGAGTGAATCCTGATCCGCAATGTTGGGAGACTGAGCTAGGTCGAAGACTTTCAAAAGCACTGTACATTGCTGAGCTCCAACAAACAACATATCGGCCACATTAGCCACGACGAGTTACGAGTTATGAGATAAGAATAATAGGAAATATGAATTCGTCAGCGTACTGCTCGTAACCCTGTATATTTCCTGCACATAAATACATACCCGATCGTCGAGACTCATCCAAAGGTCAATTTTTGTTGCTCCACCGAGCGCAGGCTTCTGATATTCACCATTTTTGTGCTTGCTCGGGTCATAGTCATCCATGAAGCGAGATGAGAGAATCTCCATGTAATATTCGGAGATAATGTTGATCACGATATCTGAATACGTGTCTATCTCAACACTGTGCACCCAACGCGATAGTTCCCCAAGCATAACCGATACGCAAGTGCCGTTGGACGAACTACTCTCGTACAATTCCACTACGGAGCGGTAAAATTTTGTCGCAATTTCGTTGCTTGAGAACCCTTCTCTATTCGGCGAAGTTGCCGATACCTCACGAATGATAGTTAAGAGCTGATTCAGCCGAATCACTGATCCAATGATACCAAATTGGCGATAGCGTAGATCCTGATGAAATGCTTGTTTCCGTAACAAGTTGCACAGTTCCGCATCTTCGGGCCCTCCCACCGCAAAAAGTACACCATAAAGTTTCCGGACTTGTGATGAAGAGCAAGTCTCTGTTGCGTCCAGCATCTGCTTTAACACTGGGAAAAACATCTGAAAGCGCTGCCGACGGGCTATATGGCTCTGTTTGTAAACATTTTCAGGCACTTGTGCCCGAAAAGAAATATCAGGAGCAACAAGATCGACAAATACATCCAGTCCAGACTCAACAATATCGCTGGTAGAGGATAGACAATGCCCCAGCATTGCTGATACGACCTAGGATCAAAAATAAATGAGTCAGGACGACACTGGGTTAAAGTGATAGAGTTCGACCCCCACAGACAGTTGCACACACGGTACCTCTCCGCGATAGAACGCAGCTTGCTCATTGCCTCTTCCATCCGAGCCTCCAACCACCGAAAATTCTTCAAACAGTAACTCGTAAAGCAGCTGACCCGTTGCTACACATGTGGCATTTGACTGCCCCACAAGCATCTGGGCTATGCTTAGTATTGACGGGAAATAAGACTTGAGTGCATTCGCATGCCCGTAGACACTTTGCACCAGCAACCCAGGCGTAATTGAACCATTTGCAGCCTTGCGCTTGATAAGCTTCTCAATCTTATTTCTGTCTCGTGGAATGGAGTGACCAGCGAGCAACACCCACAGATCGAGCAATCTCAAGGGTTGCAGCGGCTCACATTTGGTGATGAGAGATACGAAGGCCTTCAGGATTTCCTCGCGGAAATAAAAGCTTTGGACGATAGCACTGAGAATAAGCGTCTCTTCGTTGCGGTCGTTGCCTCGAGACGCGTGTGACGTCTCTGCCAGGACCGATCCTTCTGTGAAGCACAGCGTCGTACTCAACTTCTCCCGCAACTCACTAGCAAGCACATCCACTTTCGCGCCTGGTGCTTCCTGGACGAGGTACTTGACAATCGCCGGCAGGTCCATCAGCGGGGACGAGTCCAGGCGCTCCACGACACAGGCCACAATCTCGGCCGTTTGCTCCGTCTCCACGCTGAAATTGCCCAGTGCTTCAATACAGCACACCACTAGATCTGCTTCGGCGCGGATGAGCTCCAACAATGAGTCAATCACGATCTGCGCCAACAATTTCCACCCGCGGCAGTAGTAGCAGCAGTACCAAACACAAACACCAGCAATTATAGCAACAACAACAACAACAATAACAACAGGACAATCAACACCAACGCCCGGGCATCACTTCGGCCTAGACGCACAAGCCACCAACGCCTTCCCCATTGGAGACTCTCCACCATGAAGCCAAGCACCATCACGTACATGCGCATCTTCATCGCTGGCAATCTCGGGTAGAATGTAGATGATGTCGCGCTGCAGCGCCAGCGGGAACGCGGGCAGCGAGCTGATCAGCTTGTCCACGAGCTCGCGCGCGTCGACGACATGGTCGATCCACCGAATCTCGCGCAGGACGAGCTTGGGGATGTTGCGCTCCATGGTCTGGCGCATACCGACGGCCACGTCGCCATTGCCCACACCCATTCCCTCGCCGTTGCTGTGCCCCGCACCGTCGTCGCCCTCGGCGTACTCGGACAGCTTCTCCAGCAGGAGGTCCACGACCTGGCGCTGCAGCACCTCCTCGCGCAGCAGGAGCCCCAAGAAGCTGGCCTGCGCGTCGACATGCACGCCGCCCAGCCCCACGCTCAGCATGAGCAGCAGCATCTCCGCCTCGCTCACGTACGCCTCCAGGTCAGCCACGAACAGGTCGCGCGCCGTCATGTCCGCTTCATCGCCACCACCACTACCACTACCGCTACCACCGCCACCGCTAGCACCGCCGCCCAGATGAGCCACCACGCTCTTGTGCAACGTCACCTCGCAGCCGGCCTCCTTGTACACCTCCCATATTCGCTGGAACACGCCCATCGCGACGGTACCAATGAAGGCGCCGGCAACTTGCCAACTGCAACTTCCACCGCATCCATTCACGCACGCTTCCCGCGCAACCCGGAAATGTACCGGTTTTATATCGGTAATATCATGCAAGAGTGTGGGTCCTCGACTTGGCCCCGCGCGTCACTCACTTTGGTAGTTATCGATTTTCCGACAGGCAACGACGCTAATAATGGTGCGTACGAGCTGGAAGGATAGGCCGGGATGGCTTTTAAATGGACAGGCTAGGCAGCACCCGGACGATTTCCTTGCGACGTGTATCGACCGACACAGAGCGTATGCGCTTGAGGGCGTGCTCGTATTCGTATGCGTATGCGTATTGCTATTCCAACTTCACGACTGATCGGTCCACCCTTGGCTGTGCTGTTGCGCGTGAAATGGATACCAGGCGACGATGGACGAAGTGCAGGCCAAGCTGGCGGCGACGCAAAAGCGCCTCGCAGCGGTGGAGAAGCAGCTCGAGGAGCGCGAGGCCGCGGAGCGCGTGCGCAAACACCTGCAGCGCGAGAAACTGAGCAGCGCCTATCTTAAGACAGCGCCAAGCGACTATTACTCGTGGACACTGGAGCAGCGCGGGTAAGGACTTAGGACTTGGGATTCTGATTCATGGAC
This sequence comes from Pythium grandisporangium, assembly GCA_023336285.1. Taxonomy (NCBI): domain Eukaryota; phylum Oomycota; class Peronosporomycetes; order Pythiales; family Pythiaceae; genus Pythium; species Pythium grandisporangium. The sequence goes on from JAADWT010000742.1 coordinate 13,417, forward strand.
GCGCAAGCGACACCACCAGCTACTGTACTGACAGAGTCGACGTGTTGCTCTGGGTGGTGGTTTCTGATGCGGGTCGTTGGGTTCCGGCACAGGGCGTTCCTGCAGTGCTCGGTGCCGCACCTCTGCAAGAGCATCATCGTGGAGAACACGGCATGCATCAACAAGGACACGACAGATGCTCGCAATAGCCGGTAATATCGCTGTATAACTCTGGGGATGTGTGCTTACCATGACCGCTGTTAGGTGATGTCCGCTGGGTGGACTGCCTTGCTAACCGAGTGTTGTCGTCATGGGTTCGGAATACTGTTGTTACTCTTGCTCTTTCCTGTTGTTGCTGATTACGGTGCATCTGCAGCTACTATTGCGTGGTGCTGCAGTACAACTCCAAGCTGAATGCGGAGCAGCTGATGCGCTTCGTGCGTGGCAACATTCCCGAGAGCGAACGTCCTGGGCGCAAGGCGTTCAATTTCCAGCATGCCAACGGCCAGGTACTGCACTGCCGTGCAAGCCTGCCCTGTCTGCTTGGATGGATAGATAGATATCCGCTGACTCTAGGGCCTCGCCACCCTCATTCTGTTGGTTGTCTGGGATGCAGGCCGCGGAAGAGCTAACCGGTTTCAAGTTCAACGGCGTCTCCACCTTTGGCATGAAGCGATCTATCCCGGTGAGTAGAGCCAGCGAGTCCTTCTTTGCAGGACCGTGGCCTTAGAGACCAAGCACTTATTTACGTAACTAATTATTCGTATTGGATGGCATGGCTGGCCCGGGACAGGTGATCGTGTCGGGGGCTGTGGCGGCGCTAAAGCCGGGCTTTATCTGGCTCGGAGGCGGTGCCGAGAGCGTCAAGCTGCGCATCAGTCTCCAGGAGCTCCTAACCTCGCTCTCAGCTGCTGTCGCCCCTGAGATCACGACGCTACGCACTGACATTTGAGTGGGGGGACTTGTCAGGGGGGGGGAGGTACACCGCACCGTCCGAATCAATCCTTTGACAGTAAGTAGTGCGTGCAGCATAGGAACATCGGAGACCTGACAACTTCAACCAGATCCATTCGTTAGCAACCTCCATATCTGCTGTTAACTGTAGCGGTTGCATCATCCGCTCCTCTGGTGGACATCCGTCCGCTCATTCTCTCTGCTATTCACTGCGTGCCAGTCACGCCAGCCCCACCCGTTTATTCATGGGTGGATCTCTGCAGAGTGAACCCACCCATCCCCACCCTTCCGCAGTTGGAAGCGCTTTCGTTCCTTTCGTGGGTTGACTAACTTTTTATTTTTGTTTTGGCTTGCTTGTGGTCGCACGCACCTCACAACCCCCGCCCGAAAATACATCCCCCTGTCCCCTGTACCCTCCACTGCCCGTCATGCTCCTCACTGGTGGGGAGTAAGTGGACGGATTTGCGGCTAGGGGAAGCGGACGCGCGTTGCTAAATAAATCAGCCAGCCCACCCAGGCGAAACCACCGCTGAGAACGAAGTAAATACATCAGTGGGCGCTGCCACTCACCATCAGCAGCAGCAGCAGCCGCATCTGCATCCGCATTAGCCGCTCTTGGCTGCGTGCACGCCATTCCCACCCAGCGGCTCTGCTGCTCACCTCTGTCCGCGCCACCACAGCGCCCACCGCCAGCC
>JAADWT010000743.1:0-15035 GCA_023336285.1 Pythium grandisporangium
CAGCTTTGCGTTGCCATCATTTACAGTCAGTTTCAGTGATAGTGTAAGCGGCTTGATGAGGTAGTCATCTGCCTGGAAGAGTTTCGAGATCGCCGTCGTCAGGGGTGCTGTCCTGGCCCCGTCCGCCACCGTCTTTGGTTCAACCGTTGATGTGATGCCCCGCTGAACGGGCCTGATGGACGTACTTTAACGGACAAGATAGTTTTCTGAATGTTTATTACTGTACTGTCTCGGGAAACAAGCAACCCACTGACGTGAAGGTTGCGCGAAGGTGAAGCCCCCTGCATCGCCAGCAGAGCGGACGGAAGGCGGCGCCATTCATCTCGGACAATCAGTGGAGGAATGGGCGCCAAAGATCGCGCGAACGGCAAGCAGTCGTCGCGCGCAGCGTCTCGCTCACGGTCGCGGTCCGAGTCTCGCTCCATGTCTCGCTCTCGCTCTCGCTCTCGGTCACGATCACGATCGCAATCGCGGTCGCCGGCGCGTGAGAACCAGGCGCGTACTGGAAGCAAGGCGGATGAAGAGGATACACGGAGGCGATCCCGATCGCGATCGCGGTCCCCGTCCTCGTCCTCGCCCAGGGATGGTACCGCCCAGAAGACGGATAGCACAACGATGGACACCAGTGCTGACGACGGTGGCATGGCACTGAGTCCATCCAAGTGCGTGGCACTGCGCATCGAGAACCTGACCCGCAACGTCAAGGCCGAGCACGTGCGCGAGATCTTTGGCAAGTTTGGCACCGTGACCCGCGTCACGGTGATGCCGCCGCCACCGCATCGTCGTCCCGTGACGGCGGCTGCCACACTCGTGGGGCTCGCGCTCGTGGAGTTTGCCTCGCCACACGATGCCACCAGTGCGGTGGACCACATGGACGACGGCTGGGTGGATGGCCGTCGCGTGCGCGTGCGGACCGCCAACGGGACCCTGGAACAGGCCCAGGACGAGGAGCAGGCGCTGCGAAAGAAGGAGGAGAAGATGGAGGCCGAGCGATTGGCAGCGCGCGCGCAGGACCGACAGCAGCAGCGGGCGCGGGGCGGTCGTGGAGCACCACCACCGGCGCGGAATCAGACGCGTCGCTCTAGATCGCGGTCACGCGGACCGCGTCGTTCTTCCTACTCACGCTCTCGTTCGCGTTCTCGCTCTCTACTGCGTAGTGGTCCCTATCGCGTGGGTGCGCGTGGCCGCCGCTCGCCGCCGCGTGGCCGCAGTCCTCCATTCCGTGGCGATCGCGCGCGCCGCTTCGACTCGCCCGGGCGGCGCCGCAGTCCGTTTACGCAGCGCCGCATGGGCGGGCGAGGCGGCATGGGACCCGGGGGCCGGCCCCGCGGCTTGTCCTCGTTTCGTGGTCAGCGCCGAGGCTCGTCGCTGCGTCGGTATGGGCGTCAGTCCCCGCCGCCTCCGGCGCGTGGACGACGCAGTCGCAGTCGTAGCCGTAGCCGCCACCGAAGTCGAAGTCGAAGTCGAAGCCCCCGTCGATCCCGAAGCCGCAGTCGTGGCCGGAGCCGGAGCCCACGCCGATTTCACAAGCGGAGCCGCAGCCGCGGCCGCAGCTTGAGCCGCAGTCGCAGTCGCAGTCGGAGCTACAGCAGTCGAAGCTCCAGCAGCCGTAGTCGCAGTCGCAGTCGCAGCCGTGGTCGCTCCAGCTCGAGCTTTAGCTCACGCTCTCGCTCGCGCTCACTTTCGCGCTCTCGCTCTCGCTCTCGCTCTCGTGGTCGTAATGCGCACCAGAAGGGCGTCGGCACTCGCCGGCGCAGCGCCAGCCACTCGTCTCGCAGTAGTCGTTCTCGCTCTCGCTCTCGCTCGCATGTTCGCGGTGGGCGTCGCCGGTCGCTGTCCAGTCGCAGCAGCAGTCGCAGCAGGAGCCGTAGCAGGAGTGCGCGGCGCAGCCCCAATGCTTCATCGACCAAGCGCGCCAAGCCCACGAAAGACAGGAAGTAGAGTATTCTAACTGGCCTGGCTGGGGTCCTGTCGGCTGCCTGTCTGCAGTAGCGGCGATGGAACCGAGGAGTGAACCCCTTCTTGCTTGGGTAGTGCCCTCCTCAGCAAAGCAGGAAGAGGGTGAGTGGGGTGGTGGTCATGGCAATGATCAACAACAATACAAAATACAAAATAAAAACAATTGACGTGTCCTACGCCTACGCCTATGTACGTATCGTATAGTGCTGCGTCCAATGTCCGTGCTTCTCACAAAGTGGGGTGAATATAATAGTACTAGCTCCCGTCTGTGTCCACGGAGAGGGAGGGATGCTGGTTGCCACGGTGGTGTGGTGGTAGTCATCACCATCGTCTAGAGCGCGACGGCCACGACGAGCGAGCCGATCGTCAGCGCCGCCAGCGCGAGAGACGACCGCGCGGACGAGGATGACGTCGGCTCGGGCACGTTCGTTTCTGGTGCGTCCAGACCGTCGGCCAATGACGAGGAGGAGGACGCGGCCGGCGATGATGACGCGCTGTCCTCGCCACTCGCGTCGCTCCCGCTCGAGTTGCCGCTGTCCATGGAGGAGGAGCTGGTATCCTCACCATCGCTCTCGCTCTCGCTCTCGGATCCGGCCGTGGAGGCCGAGACGAGGTCATCTTCGGATCCATCCAGTGACGGCACCAATTCATCTTTCGAACCATCCAGCGACGGCGAGTGACCGTCCGTCATGGAGTCATCCGTCGATGGCACGGGGCTGTCCGTCACGGAGCCATCGGCCGATGGCACGGGGCTATCCGTCTCCACCGAGGGCGTCGGCGTTGGCATTGGGGTCGGACTTGGTGACGCATTCCCGCTCACACCGGGGAACAACTGCTCGTTCAGCACCTTCTTGGCCTCGGCCGGGTCCATCTGTAGCAGCGCATCCAGGTCCACGCCCGCAAAGAGTGCGGCAAATGCCGGGTCCTGCGCCATGAACTCCTTGACCTGCTCCAGCAGCGCCGTCAGCTCCGCCTGTGATGCGCCCGTGTGCGAGTCCTGCGCCAGCGTGGCCAAGGGCGTCGGCGCGGCCGCGAAGAGAACCGCGCAGGCCACGGCGACCGCGTAGACGAGCTTGCGTGGGGTCATGACGGGAGTAGCGGTGGCTTCTCTGGCTTGTAATACGTGTGGTGTGTGTGTGTGTGTGTGTGAGTTCGTGTGCGTGTAGCAAGTGGAATATGCTGGAGTGACGATGCTCCTCGATGGCGGGATCAAGCCATAGCCGTTGGGTTGATCACGGCGTGGCCACCTGGATGGCTGAATCGCTCTGGGTTTTCGATCCTTTTCGCATGGGAGCAAGCGATCCATTCAACGGTCAACAGTCAACGGTCAACGGTACCGTACGGTAACGGTACACTGTACACTGTACACTGTACGCACCTGGTTCGAAAAATCTAACAAAGACTCCACCTGACTCTTTGACAAAGAGTCAGGTGGAGTGACGACGGGGTTTTGACCACTCCTGGCACGAGATGGCGGATAAATGAACCAATCAACGGACTTATTTGTCAACCCATGAAGGGTCGGAAGGTAAATTTTTGGAAAGTGTGTCAACTCTTTTGTCACACACAAATCGAAACTTTAAACAAACAAAAAAAGGATGGGGCGGCCCGCTTCGCGAACAATCACCACGGGGCATGGTGTGTAAGCCAGTGTGTGCACAACCGTGGGGGTGCTGGGCTGACTGTCAGCCTGACGGTCTTGGTCAATTGCGACGATCGATACTGCACAGAGCTGCAGGCCTTGTTCATTTCGTCAGTCCACGGTGGGGAGTCAAGCGGGATATGGGTGGCTTCAAAACTGATTTGAACTGGCGTTGGGTAACAATAATTGTGCATCAACAGTACGATCATCGGTCAGCGATGGTGACAACAGGGGTGTTCTGGGTATTTCGCACGCAGCATTGGCGAACAACATCGTTTGATCAGGGACGAGTATGTTTATGAGACGTGGTTGTCGCCGTGATCGTAGTCGTGAAGCATAATTTCAGGCAAGACACCTGAGAGAAAGCGAAGAATGGGGATAGTTTACTGCATGGCTGATGGCGAATCCCTGCCATCCTTGTTGCCGCCTTCGCTGGCGATAAACGACCCTATACTCTCACTGCTGCCCTCTGGGGGGTACAGTAGTAAGTCTACAAGTAAAACTAACGATTTCTGTATTTGCAGTTGCTCATTGCGTGCATTGTGAGCAGTGCGTCCAAATTGAAGCGCTCAGAGATTTAATTGTTCTGATCCATTTCTCCCATTCGCGTGCTCATCCTGCGTCGCTACCCGGACAACCTCAGTTCGTTGTCTGATCCGAGTACTCTCACGGATTCACGGAACAAAAAACACTAACCAAAGTGCCCACGACGAAAAAGTGTGAATGGATACTATGCCGAATAGCCTGGTAATGTACGCATTGTTCTTATCATCACCCCCCCCTCTGTCGTCGGCGTGTTCATGCACAAAACGAACGACAAACTTTGGCGTGGTGTTCAACCTCTGGAAAGACACTGAGGAACCTGTACGCACCCCAAAGATTCGTCTCGGTTGTTCGGGAAGTAGTGAGCAGCAATATAAAAGTCCATGAATTGATAGGGAGGCTGAACGTCTTCTTTTTCTTCGTCTACCTTCCGTTCGACGTGAATGGCGACGTTGATTAATACCACCACGAAAGCAGCATGGTAGATAAGTGGTGTTGAACGGATCGATCTGTGTGAACGGTGCATGTAACATTAGCATTATCATTTCAGAGTCGCACTCGTCGACATCATGGAGTACTCGAGGAGAAGAACGAGTAGAATAGGTCATCAGTCTGGTGTGTCGAGCGTCAGTTGGTTGGTACCGGATACTGGGTTAAAGTGTGACGACATAGGACACGACCGCCATCGCCGCGGCGGATACGATCGGAGCAGCAGATCGCACGGCCGACGAAGGCTCTGGTGCTGGTACATCGCTTGAAGGCTCATCAACACCCTCGGATCCCGACGATCCAGGGAGTGGTGCGCTTCCATCCGTGGAGTTGTCGACGTCCGAATCAATGACATCCGAGCCATTGTCCTCTGATCCATCAGTCGACTCCACCGTCGTGGAATTCGCTTCTGGGAACAATTTCTCGTTCAGCACCTTCTCGGCCTCTGCCGGGTCCATCTCGAGCACCTTGTCGATATCCAGGTCGCCAAGAAGCTCAGCAAACTCCGGGTCCTTCTCCATGTGGGCCTTAAGCTCCTCCAAAAGCACAGCCAACTCCTCCTGAGACACGGATCCGTCCTGCGCGAGCACCATCACAGGCGCCGAGGATGCCACGAAGAGACCGCACGCCAGGGCAGCAATGGACACGAGCTTGAGCGCGTTCATGGTGTGGGGTCCGCGGGGGGCTGTACTGGTGGTGGCGACGAAGCAGGCACGCGGTAAGGCGGAGGTGGTGACGAGATCGGTGCGGCTTGGAATATGGGCCAGCAATTCTAATGAATACTTGACAGCGAAACGGACTGGACCTGCTCGCTTCGCTTAGCTCGAGCGATTCTTGGTTGCAGTGGGTAACCCACTGGGTTGGCGAAGGGTGTACTGTGCTGCCCATCACTCATTTACAGTGTAGGGTTCACTCGAGTCAAGAGTTATTGGAGTCAGTCAGCTGCCACACTGAAGAGAAAGCCAGTTGGAGTACGCGGACTTCCCGATATCGAATGTGACAGGCTATCGAAGTCGTCCAGGAGGAACCAGGATTCACTATATTAGGTTTGCGCACCATTTAACTGTTTGGATTGGGGATATGGAAAATATGTGCTTTGGTGAACCTACAGCTTTTGGGGATAGACGAGCTATACCTGGAATAGAATCCTGTGTATAGTTTTTGCCGCTGCTTGCAATCTTCTCGAGACCTTCCATGCTCCAATGTCGAACATCATAATCAAAGGGGCGGAACCCCCGTGGCTGCGTCTCACCCGCACTGATCTCATTGGCGCGTTCGGCGAATTCTTAGCAGCATTGAGGACTTTGGTGCCACGCGAGTGTTGACTACAGTATGATAAAGTTACGATAGCAACTTTACGATAGCAAGGCGAACATACGTCAAGCATCAACACGCAGACGAGCGTGATAACTTCAAACTGTCTAAGACAACCAATCCACTTTCGAAGCCACCACGATTGTGCAAACTGTTTGGGACGCAGACCTCTTCAACGGCGAGGTTATTTGTGTGTTCACACTGTGAACAGAGATGGCTTGTAGGCTCACACTGTGAACCCACAAATGGTCTCTATGAACTCCATCGTGATATCGGGATACAACCAGATATCTTTATGGGATTGATCCCGGTGGCACCAAGGACCGCTTAGATAACTGTTGGCTACTGTATCCATCTTCGCACAATCATAAGAAACGTTACTGTTGTCGCGAACGCTGGATGCTTACAAGTGAATGTTGCAGCGAGCTTAGCTTGAATAATTTGCAGCACGTTATGAAGCGGGGTTTCCAGAATCTCAGAAATCCAGAGGCAAAAATGAGTTTTCATATTTGACCCAATCAACAATGGGTTCGTACAAGTAAATTAATTGTATCAACCGATAATACGGCTATCCAAAACGAAAGCAATCACTTGAAGTGAAGTAGGCTCCATCGTACCAGAAGTGAATGCTGTGAAAAACAATTTATTAGACGATCTGATACTGGATGTAAACTCCCGCCACTTATTCTGGATTTCTGCATGGATCAAGATTGCGGCTTCAAAGCATTGGACATAGTCGCCAACCGAATATCAGCGAATCCACACACGTGGAAGCACTTCTCATGTCTCAAATATAGCCAATGAAACACAAGGTTCACGCTTCGGTCGTTGGTTTTTTTTCTTGGGCGGAGACTTTCCCAGCCCAATTGCTTCCCATCGTGCTGGCGGCAGGGCACGAGTTCGTTGATATGCATAGGTCATCGGCCATCTCGTGGTGAACCTGTGGCGCGACACCCAGGAGCACAGACAACCAACAGCATTGCGGCCCAGCGCTTGATCTATTAGCGTGACAGACAGTCATTCTCTCTCTCTCTCTCTCGCCAGCCGTGCCAGACGTAGTGTGTGTGCGCCATGGGAGCGCTAGTCGATGCCGTGGACGTCTCGACGCGGAGCATCCGTGACCCGGCACAGGGCGTCTACGAGTACCTGGAGGAGCGCCACGAGGAGCGCGGTGTGCGCGTGGGGTGCTACCTGTTCCCTGTGCAGCTCGCTGGGTGGATGTGGCGCCGCGAGGGGCGCTGGAGCGGCAAGTACAAGCGCCGCTTCTGCACGTTTGACGCCGCTTCCAACGAGTTGAGCGTGTTCAAGGACGATGACACCAGCGCGACCTCGGGTCATCGCCTCTGCTGCATCGTGCTCACGCGGGTCACGATGTCTCCGCCGCGAGAGAGCGACCCGTCGCGGCGCTCGGACCATTTCGAGATTACCGGGTATGCGCGTGATGCCGAACTGCACAAGCACTGGTCCGACCACATCTCGCAGCGCAGGTCCAGCATCTCGCGCTGGTTACCGGGTGAGCACCAACGGTTTTACCGACCGCACTACGAGCAGTTGCAGGCCGTGAGCAAGAAGGCGTCCATCGTCTGGGCGCATTGCTTCCGCCATCAGATGAAGAACCAGCGGCGCCGCAAACGCATAGTCCGCCAGAGGGCCTCTGTTCGAGCGCTGGATCGGCTCGATGGGTCGTCACCGTCCAGATCCTCGTACTGCGATCAAGACGATAGTGATGATGATGATGAGGACGATGATGACCTAGACGATGGTGACGTGGTATACGACGCTGGCCACGGTGGCCCACGGAAGCGAGACCTGTACGACTTTGAGGGAGATGATGATCTGGAGCCTGAATTTGTCTTTGACGAGCGACAAATGCTGCATGCGCCTACTCCGTCGGCCCCTGCATCCGTGTCTGGGTCCGTGTCTACCTCAGTATCCGGGGTCGCGTCGTCAGTCGCGTCGTCATCCACGCCACCGTCTCCTTCCTCGGCATTGGATGGGTCAGTCAATAAGAAGGTTCACCACCGATACGACCGACACCACGAGCAGGACCAGGTCGTGCAGCTCAAGTTTGACGACGAAAGCGAGGTGCCCATCTCAACCTCATGTCGATTCTCATCGCTTGGAGTGCAGGTGGCCAACAGCACGCCGTCAGTCGCGCCCTCAGAGCCACTACCGCCGTCCCGGCCCTCACCGTCGACACAACAACAGCCTCTATCACCACCGCTGTCACAGCTACAACAACAGCAGCAGCAGCAGCAGCACCACCACCACCACTACCACCAGCAACACCCGCTACCACCGCGGTCGTCTCAGATACCACCGTCACTGGCGAAATGGAACGGGGTGTCGTCGACGGCCTCCATTGCCTCGTCGGCGCCGGGGGCCTCGATCTGGGGCGACGACGACCTGCTCTCGTTTCGAGTCGATTTCGACGCCGTCGAACGCACGCGGTGCCTAACCAGTGGTGCCAGTGGAGAGATCTGGCTCGCGCTCTACCGCTCGCAGCGCATCGTCGCCAAGTCACTCAAGCCTGCTGTGGCGGGCGACCTCGCGGCCAGTAATGGCCCACGGCGCCGCCAGCGCATCGACGCGTTCGTGCACGAGATCCGCGTACTGAGTCAGTTGCGCCACGACCGTGTGGTGGCGTTCCTCGGCCTTGCCTGGACCATGGAGCATGACATGCAGTTGCTCATGGAGTACGCGCCCAAGGGCGATCTGCGCACTTACCTGGCGTACTTGAAGCGGAAGAGGAAGGAGAAAATTGCCAGGGAGAAGGGCAAGCTCTCGCTGTCGTCGGGTGCGCGCATTCGAACCGAGGCCTTGCTGGTGTCGGAACACGCGCGGCGCTCCGAGCGGGAGGTACGCGACCGCGAACTGGCCGAGGCCATGGGCAAGCGCTGGAAGTACCAGCAGTGGCGCATCGCGGTAGACATCATCGAAGGACTCGTGTACCTCCACTCGCTTCGCCCCGTGCTCGTGCACTGCGACATCAAGCCGCGCAACCTGCTCTTGGATGACCGCATGCGTGTCAAACTGGCGGATTTCGGCATCGCGCGGTACATGGACTCGACCACATTACTGGCGTCGGACCATGACCATGAAGGGAGTGACAGCGGCCATCGTGGTGACGGCACTGGCGCTCGCAGCGAGTCGTTTGTATCGCCCGCCATCCAGGGCACGGGTCGATGGATGGCGCCCGAGATCTTGGCGGGTGGCCAGGCATACACACCCGCCGTGGACATCTACGCGTTTGGCATCGTGCTCTCAGAGATTGACACGTTTGAGCTACCCTTCCATGAGCGTCGCATGATCGTGTCCTCCCGTGGCGGCAGCTCGCGGCGAATGCGCCGCACAAGCACGCATGCCATGGACGAAGGTGGTGGCGAAAACGACGATGAAGTGGCGATGAGCGAGGACGTGCTCCTGCATCACATCGTCGTGGACGAGTGGATGCCCAGTTTCTCCGCCACGTGTCCCGATGCCGTGCTTCAGCTGGCGCACGAATGCATGGCCGCGCACCCGCAGCGCCGCCCCACGTCCTTGGATGTCGCGCATCGCCTGCGGATGGCCATGCGGCAGTGTGCGCTGTCGCCGTGATGTGGAATGGCACGGCGTCCACAATTGGAAATTCCGCCCATTTTCGGTCATTTGTAATAAATGTGCGGTCACGACTTGAAGTTTAGTTGATTTCATGGGAAACAAAAGGCCAATAAGGCCGCAAGCACCCGTTTCGTACTTTATCTGGTGCAATACGGTAAAGTGGATCTGCTTGGATAATTCCCATGGTGAGCGGGACTGGGGTGTCCTGTACGCTCCCAATTCGTGCGTAAAAACACCGCCTCCGCTGGCAATTCACCGCCACCAGCATAATCTCCGACATTCTGGAACCTGCCTCCAGCTCCATTTTGTTGGCGTTTTGCGTGCTTATGGGCCCACCCCAAATACCGGTACACCCAATTGGCTGTCTTGCCTGCGGCGGATCCACCAAATGAAGCCGCCCGCCACCGTCATTCATTCTTCAAGCTCCCTCAAAAGGGAAAGCGAGTGGCGGAGAGAGAGAGAGAGAGCAAGTATGGCGGCGACGAGTCCCGAGGCGGCAGCGCTCACGCAGCAGATCGTGGCCAAGGGCGAGGCGATCCGCGTGCTCAAGGCGGAGGCGGCCGGGAAGGAGGCCGTGGCGGCCGCGGTGAGCGAGCTGCTGGCGCTCAAGGCGCAGTTCAAGGCGGCCACGGGGGAAGACTATGGCCCGCCACCGTCAGCAAGCGGCAAGAAGAAGTCAAAGAGCAAGGAGTTGCCCAAGGAAGAGGCGGCCACGTCCACGAAGGAGGAGGGCAAGAAGTCCAAGAAGGAGCTGAACAAGGAGCGCAAGAAGGCCGCCAAGGCGGCGCTCAAGGCCGGCGAGCCGGTGCCCGCGGAGGTAACCAAGGCCGTCGCCGTGGTGGGGGCTGGAGCGGACGCACCAGCAGCAGAAGCACCACAGCAGGAGAAGAAGAAGAAGAAGGCAGGTAAGTCGGAGGGTGCGTCCGTGGTCAAGAAGGCGTCTGCGGTCGCGGTGAGCTCGGTGCCCATGGGCTGCGTGCTGCCCGTGCCGACGGCCGAGGACGAAGGCACGGTCACGTTCTTTACATCCCCCTCCTCCTCGAATGACGCTCTGCCATTGGCGGCGTACGTGGTGGCCGTGCTGACCAAGCAGGCGGCCGCGTTCCGTCACCACGCGAGCGGTGACGCCGCAGCTGGCGCCACCGTGGAGCCCACACTGCTGTTCACGAATGGTGACGTGGTCTCGGGCGATTTCGCCGTGGCGCGGTACCTCTGCCGCGTGTCACCGCGTGTCGGGGGCGCACTTATGGGCACCAGCAGCAAGGCGGAGAGCGATGCCGTGAGCGTGTCCCAGGTGGATGCATGGCTGGACTTTGCACTCTCGCGGTTCCCAGCGCGCGCGACCGCCAGTGAGCCGCGCGTCGCCAACGGACTGGCCATGCTGAACGTGGCGCTGCGCTCGCGCACGTTCCTCGTGGGTCATGCGCTGTCGCTGGCGGATATCGGTGTCTGGGCGCGATTGGAGGCGCTGGCGCTGCCCGCCATCGACGCGGCGCAGTTGCCGCATGTCGCGCGCTGGTATGCGCATCTGCAGAGCCAGCACGTTTTTGGTGATGCTGCCAATGCACTGCGTGCACTGCCTGTGATCGCCGCGGCCAAGAACGGCAACAACAGCAACAACAAGGGTAACAAGGGCAAGAGCGCTGGCACCGCTGGTGACAAGGGCACCAAGAGCAGCAGCAGTGGGAGCTGCCCACCGCTCAAGGGCGCAGTTGTGGGCGAGGTGGTGACCCGATTCCCACCAGAGCCGAGTGGATTCCTGCACATTGGACACCTCAAGGCGTGTTTGCTGAACGACTATTATGCGCGCGAGTACAAGGGCAAGCTTATTGTGCGTTTTGATGACACGAACCCGTCCAAGGAGAAGGATGAGTTTGAGCAATCTATCCTGGCCGACCTCAAGCGATTGGATATCGTGCCTTCGCAGGTGACGTACACGTCCGACAGCTTCCCGAAGATTATGGAACTCGCGCGTCAAATGCTTCGCGAAGGATTGGCCTACATGGACAACACGCCACAGGAGCAGATGCGTGAGGAGCGCATGAATGGTATCCCGTCGGCGCGTCGTGACTCCCCTGCGGAGGAGAATTTGGCGCTCTTTGAGAAGATGGTGGAGGGCCATGCGGATGCGGAGGGTTTTTGCATGCGCGGAAAGATCGATATGCAGGCCAAGAACAAGACGTTGCGTGACCCAGTGTTTTTCCGTGCAAACCTGACGCCGCATCATCGCACCGGCACGAAGTACCGTGCGTATCCGACTTATGATCTGGCGTGCCCCATCGTGGACTCGCTGGAGGGTGTCACTCACGCGCTCCGAACGACGGAGTACAATGATCGTGACGAGCAGTATCAGTGGGTGCTCACGGCGCTTCGCCTGCGTCCCGTGCGGATCCATGCGTTTGCGCGCATGAACTTTGTTCATTCGGTGCTTTCCAAGCGAAAGCTGCAGTGGTTTGTGGACCAGGGTCATGTCACGGGCTGGAATGATCCCCGATTCCCCACGATCCAGGGCGTGCTCCGTCGTGGTGTGCAAAAGACGGCACTGCGTGATTTCATCGTGAGCCAGGGTGCGTCGCGTCGCATCACGGACATGGAATGGGACAAGTTTTGGACCACCAACAAGCGTGTGCTAGACCCGATGGCGTCGCGCTACTTCGCTGTGAGCAAGGATAATGCAGTCCCGCTGCATTTGACCAACGTCACGCCCGGCACCATCGTAGGGCTGCCGATTGCTCGTCATCCAAAGGACCCGAGCAAGGGCAACAAGATTATGCGTTTCACGAGCGAGTTGCTCGTTGAGCGCGATGATGCAACGTTGTTCGTTGAAGGCGAAGAAGTGACTTTAATGCGCCACGGCAATATCATTGTGCGAAAGGTGATCAAGGATCCAACGGACGGCCACGTGATTCGCGTCGAGGCCGAGAACCACCCTGAAGGTGACTTCAAGAAGACCAAGCTCAAGATCACGTGGCTCGCAGCGCAGCCTGACCTCGTTGATTGCGTATTGGTCGAATTTGATCATCTCATCTCCAAGCCGAAGCTCGAGGAGAATGACAGCTTCCAGGACCACCTTACCCCAGTAACGCGCGCCGAGATGTTTGCATTGGGTGACCAGGAATTGCGCAATGCACAGCGTAATGACGTCGTGCAGCTAGAACGCCGTGGCTTCTTCCGCGTGGACGAGCCGTACATTTCTAAGGACAAGCCGCTGGTGCTGTTCATGGTGCCTGACGGCAAGGCCAAGGCGATGTCCGCACTCTCCACGAACCTGGCGCATCGCTAGAGCAGCTTATGGGAAAAACGAACGGTCGAGAGCTCTTTCTGATTGATCGGTGCATGATCTCCGTTTGGTTTCGTTTACCGTGCCTTATATCGTTTTAAAGCAATAGGATTTGGGAAGGCGTCCAAAAAGAAAGAGGAATCACAAGCTAATACAGAATCGACGACGCCATGAAGAAATAGCTGGTCACCTGTAGTCGATATGTTGCTGCTAGTCGTCACTTACTGGCTTTATCCGTCGATGCAATACGCTTTCATTGCAGTCCCCACTATTTGCGTCTCGTGTTCCCCTCACCTTCACTACGTCAAATCCGTTTCGTATTCACCACCCACCCATCCATCGATTCATGCTTTCACACCATCGTATCCATCCACACGCGCCAGTTGCTAACATTCACGTGACTTTCTTAAATGCCCTGCTGCTGCTGCTGCTTACTCACGACATCCGGAGCTGATACTCACCGTTCTGTGTGATGTAGCGCACCCACGGAAGTGCCTGGTAGCCGCTCTTCTCCATGATCTTAAGGTAGCGCACCTGGATACCAGAGACAGTAAAGTAAGGGATCTCAAACTTGACCTGGATCGGTGCCTTCCAGTCCTCCGAGTCTTCGTTGTTGACCGACGGCAGACCAAAGTGCGCACGCATAAGGTACTCGCGCTGACCGTACAGCTGCTTGATGGTCCAAACAATAGCATCACGATCCGGGACATATGCCACCGAGCCGATGCTGGCCTTGAAGCTCGGCGTATCGACATCCGGGGGCACAGGGATCACAATCTCCACGTTTTGCGCCATGGAGCGGCTCTTGTATTGGCTCTTGGCCTTGACCATGTACTCAATTCGGCTTCGTGAATGGGATTCCACCACGGCCTCGACCCAAATAAGGGGCTTGACATGGGTCGAAAGGCGGTACGTCATGAGGTCGAACTCACCATCCGGAGGAATAAAAGAGATCGTGCGGTCCGTCTCGAAGCGGGCAAGGCGTACGCACTGATGAAACTTGATATCCTCCATCTCCACGCTCTTGAGTTGCTTGCCCTTGCTGGCCGACCGGCCCGTGGCTTCAAAGAGTGCCTTATCGTTGAGTCCCAGCTTGAGTTCGGGCATGCCCGAAAGCAGCGAGCGCATCTTGATCGCGCCCAAGATCTCCGAGTGAAGCACCGTGCCGTTGCTGGACACCAGCAAGTTGAGTTTCTCGACCACGTCCAAGAAAATCTCATTCTTGCGGTGCTTGATGCCTTCGCTGCGCCACGACACGGCGTTGGTGAGCGCGGTGGGCGGTCGTGGAGCCGCCTCCAGCCGATGGCCCTCCTGCGTGATGTACTCGCGTAGGATCCGTGACTCGGTCGTCTGTGGGTAGCCGTGGTCCATGGTCTCGTCCAGGAGCTCGAAGATGATGACAAAATTGTCGCGAATACTTTCCTCCTCCAGCTCGCCAAAGTAATCCTGAAACACCTGTGGTTGCAGCCAAGCCACCACCAGCAAACAACACAAGACACGGTTATGCTTGTGAGCAAGAGTTCACCCACCTCGCGAGCGAGTTGCCATGCCTAGGAATGGGAAAGGAAGGACTTTGCGAACGGCAAAGTGGTTACACTGTAACCCCTCCCAATCAGTCACAGGTTACCACATACCTGGCAGATACGGTTGAGGTACATGATCATAAGCGCCACGTTCGAATTGACCTTGGTAACTGTCATGAGGTAGAGGTTATTGTGCTGTGAGGCAAGGGTACGAGGAGAGAAAGTCGAGTTAGTTAAGGACCGGGGGAGGAGGAGGAGGAGGGGAGGTACGCCTTTGCTGCTTTCAACGCGCTCGCTGCATGTACCTTGACGTAGACAAAGGTGAAGCCGTCTTCCGTGAACACGGGCCTCTGCTCGGCGTCATCCTTCTCCTGCACGTACTGCGTAAACTTGGTCGACGCCGACATGGGGATGTCGCCGCGGTAGTTGCGCGAGATGATGATCTTGCCCTTGAGGTCCGTGATGAACACAGCCGAGAGCACCATCGTGGCTGGAAGAGAGCGGCAAATTCCCCAGTGCTGCGCTACCCACGGAGAGGAGGAGAGAACGCGATCGAACAGACAGAGACGGAGAGCGCGGCGCGCGGCGAATGCAGGGTCAGCGAGCTGGCGCGATCGCTCGATCGATCGATCGGGCGGCGCGGTTGTTTCCTGCGCTTCCACGTTGATCAATCACGGACGAGGGG
>JAADWT010000744.1:0-15031 GCA_023336285.1 Pythium grandisporangium
CCCCCCCCCCCCCATTACCGCCGCTGCACCCGTCAGAGCACGAGCGTCGGCTTTACTGTTGGGCAGAAATCCCGATACAGGCGCTGCACAGCAACCCAGTTCTAATGCATCCTGTCAGATGGACAAAAACAGAAGTCATTACTCGGATTTGCCTGAACTGGTGACCCAAAGAGCAGAAGCTGATGCTACCAACTCAAGCCTTACAAAAAGTATGCTGTCGTTGCCAACGCTACCCACAAAACGGGTAGTGAGAGTACCAATGTTAACGGACGGCTCAAAACACGCGCAATACCAGGGACCACCGACTCAAGCAGGATCGCGTCCGTCAAATATGACACATCCAATTGCCTTGCATACTTTGCTGGGCCAGATGGCCCAGTCAATACTGCTGCAGCGATTGCATCTGAATACGGTAAGCTGGGGTCAATATACCGATCGATTGAACGGTTCGACGCCATCTTCCTCGTCGCTCAGCAAAATCTTTCGCAAGGCCATTTCTACTGCCATTGGTTGCTGCCCCCTTTCGGACACTGTGCGTCCCGATTGACCCTTGTACTTCTTTGATAAAGCCTTCAGCAGCGAATGCCTTGTTGAGTGAGCTAATTACTGAACGGCTACCAGCCCCGCGCGGCTCGAAAATGAACTCATCGGCTGGAGGTGGATTGAATTCAGTTTGCTGTTGCAATTCGATGTAGATAGCGAGATTCAATAAAGCACAAACTCGTTCATCCATGGAGACAAGTAAAATCTGGTCTGGTGCCTCTCTCTCTTCAGTGATGGTTTTTGACCAACGTAATTTTGCAAATACTGTGAAGCTGTGCTGGGTGCTGAACATGAGGTTGGAATATTTTAGCTTCATCATATCATCGATGCGGCCGATAAGCTGCCATTGCGTCGTTAACACCGCCACCAAACGGTGTTGCCGCAATGCATCATTACCACAGCGTAAAAACGAGAGCAGATTCACGAACTCGTTAAATTCGAGGGTCGGTCGGGCTGATCACTTCACCCCTGATGTCGAACTTCGAACTTCTTGACTTGTTTAATCAAATTGTTGACTTGCATGGATCTGGTTGGGTTCCCCTCGAGCCTAACATCATCCCACGCGACCATTTTGCGTGGCACGAATGATGAGATGGCCTTCTTGTAATACTCTAACGTCGAGGATCGTGCAGATGTTGGCGAGTCAGTTGCCATTGGCAACTTGACTCCGTATGCGAGCATGTTGAGAAAACGACATATATCCTCGGGTTTCACTGACACGTGGTCTCCATGTCGAACGTCGCCTCTGCATCATGCGGGATCCTTTGTCGGTAGCACATGAAGCGCGTCCAGCACGATGTATAGGTCCCAGCCATGACGTTGTGGTGAAGTTGGTTCTGGTGTCATTTTTTTTTAATGGCACACAAAAGGCGACTACTGGCGGTGTCAAAACCGCTGGAAGTGTGACACTCTAAATGCAACCTTGGTTGCATTTTTACTGTGCTGGATGCAGAGTATTTGGCGTATATACTGCAAAACTTGCCAAATATTAGCAAATCAAAGTAGTCAACCGAGATAAATATCGTCTTGATTGGCTGGAGCGAGAGAAATACAACCTTGGTTTCATTTTGTATATAATGTAGCCATGTCAGTGAAGTTTTAGTGACGTGGTCCACACCAAATACTAAAAAAAATTTCCCTGTGTAGCAGTTGAGTGTGAGGTCCAACCAATCATACAACAGCATTCGTTCTAAATTTACTTCTCTTTTTCTCACCGCACCAAATCGAGATTTACGTCTCAAAATTAACCAACAGATAACGAAGAGGCACCACACCCGTCAGTAGCAAATGGCCAGTGCTTGGCTCAGCTGAGCAGCCAGTTGTTTCGCCACAATGACTTGAGCGCTATCCGATCCAACGCTGCAAACGGCGTCGAGCGAGAAAATAAACGTTGGCAAGGTCGTTTCGCAGGGGGCTTGGAAATGGCTTGATTGCCCACACGCATCACCTAGTCGTCAACCTCAACACCTTTAGCGAAAAGTTTGGTGGGGAAGCGAGTGCGTCACGATAGACGTCATCTCCGCCGCGGTAGAGGTGGTGACACTGCAGCTTGGGTGGGATTGATACCTATCTGTTTCCAGAATTCAAGGGCGGTCTCTTGGATACAGAGGTAGTTAGCAGCACGGCGCGGTCACTATTCCTTTAAGAAAGAAGGGGGGAACCAATCCCATTCAGACGAAGCGATGGGAAATGGCGCCTCAGTTGAGCATCCGTCGAGGGTGCAGCAGCGGTCTCGGGTGGTAACAGCGATCATGGCACTAGCCAACAAGCCGCATCATGCGCCGCTTGTGGCGGCGAACACGCAATGGCGAATCGCGGCGCCATACGCTGGCATCGCGAACGAGCCCGTGGGCATTGAGCAGGAGATGCTTACGCTTCTGAACGATCCAGTGGGGCAAAAGTATATTGGCGTCTTTGCCAAGAAGATCATGACTGCAGAAACGTTTTTCTGCTGGGTCGAGATCAAGGAATTCCAGGACGCACCCTCCATAGGGTACCGTAAGTCTGTGGCCAAGCTCATTTACCGCAAGTACATCAAAGCGGGCGCGTCCATGGCGCTGGGCAGCATCACGCCCGAGCTTATCGACTATTACGATGTACGTTCTTGCCTTGTTGACGTCTTGTTTGATGATCCTAGACGGGGTGAACAAACTCAGAGGGTTTTGCGTTGGTTTGTGCTGCCTGATAATGACGATGGTGTTGCCCGGGCTGAATAGAAAAAAATCACAGACATGATCACGGATTCATCCCTCATGTCGACCAATTTCTTTGACCGTTTAATGGCCATCGTCACCACGGATATGGTGCAGAATACTTTCCGTCGTTTCAAGGCCTCACCCGAGTTTGAGGAGTATAAGAAGGAGATGAAGGAGACGTACAACAAGGTCACGGTCGAGGACTTTGAGTTTCTCGAGCTACTGGGCAGCGGTGGGTTTGGCCGCGTCGTTCATGCCCGCAAGAAATCCACGGGCAAACACTACGGTGCGTTCGTTGAGTGCTGACCAAAGGATGGAATATCGGAATGACTGACTTTCCTCCTCACATGCTGCAGCGATCAAGATCCAGCTGAAAACGGGGCTTCTGGACGAGCACCACGACCAATTGAGTCAGATCACGTCGGAGAAGGACATCCTTCAGATCTGCCACAACCCGTTCGTGCTGGACATGCACTACAGCTTCCAGACCTCGGCCCACGCGATCATCGTGACCGAGCTCGTGCGTGGTGGCGACCTCAGCGAGGCACTTAAGTCGGCTCGCGACGGCTACCTGGTCGAGGACCGCGTGCGTCTGTATGCCGCCGAGATTGGGCTCGCGCTCAACCACATGCATGACCTGGGCCTCATCTACCGCGATCTCAAGCCGGGCAACGTGCTTCTGGGCGAGGACGGCCACGTCGTACTCGCTGACATGGGCCTTGCCGCGGGCTTTGACCCGGCGTACCTCAAGAAGGACGACAACGGCGTACCTTCGTACATGCCCGAGAACGCGCGCTTCACGAGGCGGAAAACCACCGTGGGGACGAGAGGGTACATGGCACCCGAGATCATCTCGGGCAAGCTCGTGAAGCGCGACCAGCGGCCCGGGTACACGTACGCCGTGGATTATTGGTCGCTCGGGGTTACGATCTTTGAGCTGGCCTGCGGCTTCCAGCCGTTTGCTATGGCCTCGTCGGGCAATTTCTTCCAGGAGGTGGCGAATGAGGAGATTTTCCGGCTCTCGCCACGAACGCAGCACAAGATTGAGCTGCAAAAGATGGCCCAGGGCGTGACCCTACCGTCGCATCTTTCTCGCCACGCGCAGGACTTTTTGCGCCGGCTCCTGGACGTGAACGCCGAGACAAGACTGGCCTGCAATCCGGAGCGAGGCTTCCAGGAGTTTATGGACCACCCCTTCTTCGAGGGCGTGGACTGGGAACGGCTTATGATGAAGCACATCGACCCAGCGTTCCGGCCCAACGTGCCCACGCTCTCGGATAAGAAGATTTACAACAATTACGACCACATGATGTCACATTTTGACATGCGGGACAAGGATTTCATTCGACGTACGTCTTTATTGCGTCTGCTTTTCTTTATTGCCTTTGCTTCACTCTCACGCACTGACTCACGATTCACTGTGTTGGTTGATTTCTTCGTATCGGTCAATGCAGACGATTGGTACGCGGATCCAGAGCCGGCCATGCAAAAGCACTTTGATACCTGGGACTACGTCTCTCAGTACACGCTCCGTGCCGAGCTGGGCATCGCCAAGGAGATGGATGAGACGAATATCCCGTACAAGGTGCTGCAGCTCACAGGGGAAGATGCCAAGACCAAGAAGAAATAGCAGTCATCCTCTGTAGTAGTACAGGCCAATGCGAACGCCGGTGTGTGATGTTTGAGTGACCTAGGATTCTACGACGGGTACCCAATGCCTCGGTATGGAGATCCGGGGGGCATTACTGTCTACTACTGTAGTACGTAGCAATCAAATTGCTTCTCACACAGAACGCGTAGGTATACCAATAGCCAAAGGCATGAAGAATAGTGATAATAATGATGATGATGATGGGGGATTCCTCAGCTACAAAGTTGTATCTATGGAAGAGTTCTCGTTCATTGTGGACTCAGTGTGGTGGTACAATTTTCATCATCGGAACCCCCGGGGTAAAATACACAAATATGCACACAGACAGACAAAAACCGCAGACGTATGACGCCAGACAACGTTGTGGGTAGCTCTTCAGGAAAAAATTAGAGTATAATTTGCGTCTCATCGCAGCCCATGACGGAACCGCTCGACGGCAATGGTGTGATTTTTCATCCTCAGACGCCACGAATCAACACGACAAAAAAACAAATTGCACACGCCGCTACTACAACTCGCTCACCAACATACTCAAAGACAGAGTGCACGCCCCATGTCTTGAGCGTCCGTATAGCGTGCACGACAGACACACCAGCACGGTCAGTCAAGCCAAGGCGGAAGCTGTTGGACAGTAAATTTGCGAATGCCAACAGCGTTGTGCTGGTGCCGCAGCGCAATGCAAAGCGATTTGAGCCGTTTGCCTTGGTTCCGTGTCGTCCACTCAATTTTTTTGCAGGTGGTGAACCGGATGCGGGGCATTTAAATAGTGTGACCCACACCATGAACACTCAGATGGCTACATATGATTTTTTTCGTTTCTTACCTTTTGCGTTTTGATTTGATTTGCTGATTTGGAACTTGCGCCAAAAGGTCCACGCGAGGGTAATAGCTGGCATCTGCGCTTGCGGTGCCTGTAAATAGAGGGCATCTGGTCACATGTTCTCGCTGTGCCACACTCACTACCCGTGCTGTGCCACATGAACGCATGCAATCTCCTTTGTCTTCGATGCCCGTGGATCCGGAATCCATACGTGATCAAGTGCGATGGGCATTGTCTGGTCATATGTCAGTGGCAAGGAGGCGGCCAAGCAGGGCGTGTTCTTTGCTGCGTGCCACGTGAATGCGGATATCATGGGCAAACTCAAGGCCGTGGGGATTGAAAAAAAGCAAATGTACGCGCTCCACAAGATCTTCTCCGAGATGGACCGCGGTACGTACGCCTAATATTATGTAAATCATCCAGCTTTCGTATCATACGAACCTAGCTGCCTGCTCCTTATTGACGTCACTGTCGCCGCTACTTGCCGCCTTATGCACTAGACAACTCTGGTGAAATCAATATTGGCGAGTTCTTTGCCTACGTCGGTACGCTGTGCGTTGAAGGCGCTGGTCTATTCGCTTGCACTGCACATTACTCCATCATACCCCAGATATGCGCACACTAACTCATCGTTTCAATCCTTTTCCGGGTGTGTGGCAAGACAGACCTGGAGCGGTCAAAATTTTCCGAAAAGGCCTTCTCAGTGATGGACAAGGACGGGAGTGGTGAGGTGGACTTTATCGAGTTCGTACTGGCCGTGTGGAACTACTGCTCGTTCAGTCACGCCAGCCTCGTGCGGTACGCATTCGATCTCTACGACCTGGACGGCAGCGGTGAGATCGAATTGCTGGAGGCCAAAAGCTGCGTGCAGGAGATCTGGGGACGGGAGTGGGAACGCAGCGCCAACGCACACAAGGTACTGACCAAGCTCGAGTCCGTGATGGCCGCCAGTGCCGGCGGCAAGCTCACGATCAAGATGTTTCAGGAGTTTGTGCAGCGTCACCCGATCCTGCTGTTCCCGGCGTTTCAACTGCAGACCGAGATCCAGCAGTGCGTTCTGGGTTCTCGCTTCTGGAGGCAGGCCGCTAAGAGGCGTGCCAGCATGGATCCCGTGGACCTGAGCTGGCTGAATTTCAAAGCCATCGCCGCTCCATCACGGCAGAATAGTCGCCGGCTACTGGAAAGCATTGACGATGCAGTAGAGGCTGGCAAGTCGGAACGCCATCTCTTCAAGAAGAAACCAGCCAAGCCAAAAGCCGAGACGGTGGGTGGCGCCCATCTTGACGTTGGTCCAGAAGCCGCCGGATGGGTGAGCGGTGCGAGTACTACTACTCCTACTACCACCGAATCCTCGCGATTTACACAACGACACAGCTCGTCGGATTCACTTGTCGTACCGATTACCACTATCAATCACTCGACGAACAGTACGATCGGGACAGCAGTACTCGAGCCAGTAGATGGTGTGAGCAAGGCGACTAGCCCAACGGCTCGCAAGAAGAAGTTCAAGACCAATGCGGGCGCGAAGAAGGCGTCGCTCGTCGCACGCGTGAGCCCCGACGATAACGGATGGGCCATCGAAGACATATGACAGATGATACCACCAACGAAACACCATAGATTCCCCTCAATTTTGCTCCGCATCTTCATCATTCCAGTGAGGACTCGGGTGTAGCCATGTTCCAGCGCACGCGAGTTCACAGTGATAACAAAAGTAGTAGTATCGGTTTTAACCGATGACAGAGGCTAGCTGGCAATCATCTCACCTCACAGTCAATCCTCCGCGTCGCGATGGGCGGCGCGTGGGCAATGGGCGCGTCCTCGAGCTCGTCGTTCCTGCTGCACGTGTGCATCCTTCTGCTGCTCCTGATCGTGAGCCTCGTGCAGGTGCTCTTCTTCGCGTTCCTGCCCGACGTGGCGCTGCACGCCGCCTTTTGCAACATCTCGGCCACGACGCAGACGCTAGCGATGGGGACGAGCGTGGAGTTGGCCACGCCCATGGCGCTTCTCTACCGCTCGCTGTATCTGTCTCCACGTGAGATCGCCCTCCATGAGCGGCAGCAGCAGCAGCAGCAACAGCAGCAGCAACAACAACCGCGAGATGATGACCCCATGCCAGGTGATGCCGCGACGATAACGACGACGCCACCGCCACGACCCAACCAAGACATGACCATAGACATGGACATGAGCCTGCCCCAGGGCTTCTTCCTGCAGTACCTGGGCCAGGGGCACGAGCCATTGACCAGTCAGGCCTCCTACTGCATCAACCTCATCACACCATCAGATAGTCCCGGTGTGCTGCAGGACTTTGAGCTGTACCTCAATGCGCTGCCCTCCAGTCGAGCCATCCACGCATTTGAAGGTCCACTCACTCTCCCCATGTCCGTGATTGATCTCTACCTCGAGCGCCACCCCGTGGACCATAAGTACTACCGAGACTTTCGGGCACCACGTGAGAAAACCATCTGGATGATGCAGAACGCCGAGTTCTTTGACCGCCATGAGCTGGCTCACCCGGACGTGGGCGTCATGGTGGTTAAGAACCGCATTAGTCTGCAAAAGGTGCTCGAGTACCGGCACCGCCACAAGATGGGGTACACGGTGTTTTACACCAAGCATACAAGTCACGACGTGTTCCAGCCAGCGATCACGCGTGATTGGAACTCGTTCTTGCACCTCGCTGGCTGGAGTCCGTTCAAGAATACACGCGTGATCCTGCAGGCCTGGGCCTTGCACCCCGAGTGGCCACGTCTCGTGCTTCGCGTGATCAAGGAAGACATTTGCGCGTGGATTGACACCATGTACCGCACGGAGACGGGTGAATGGCGGTTGACCAATGTGGATTACCACTGTGGCTCGGTCCCGTTGGCGTTGAAAAATGAGCTACAGAACCGGATTGGGCTGCATCTCTGCCCCAGTGAGACGGAAGGTTTCGGGCATTATATCAATGAGGCACGTGGGGTGGGTGCGCTTATCCTGACCACCAACGTGGCCCCCATGAACGAGCTCGTGGATCCACACAGCGGTGTCCTCGTGGGGCGGGAACACGACTGGTGGTGGCAAACCAAGGGCGATCTCTTCATGCCGCTGGCGCATGTCGATATCGAGGACATTGAGCACGGCGTGGAGCAGATTTTGCGCATGAGCATTGACGAGCGCAAGCGCATGGGGCGTCGTGCGCGAGCGAAATACCTGGAAGACCGCACGTATTTCTTAAACGCCATGGCCGCGGTCGAGGAAAGCCTATGTCAGGGCGAGGTGCGCCTTGACAAACTACGGCCGTACCTGTACTAATGATTAATAGCACGGTATCGTGGTCGAAGCGTGACCAGAACGATCTCGTGGATTGAACTGTAGACAGAGGGGTCAACTCAATGTGAATGATGGATTCCACGATGGAACCCAGTGTAATAATCTCAGCTATAGATCATGCGTAATTGTAAGCGTTTTGCAGAGGTATCCCTCGTCAATTGCACAGACATATTGATAAAAGAGAAGCAACAGCGCTGTGGAACAAACTCACTCAAGCAAAACGCAAGACGCGATGAATGAAACATCCCCCTTCGAGTGGATGGAGGCCGTCTTTTCTAACTAAACAATATTCAAACTACTCTGATATTAAATGGCGGGCGAATGGGAATCAGCCGTTCTGGTCTTACTCTCCCTGCCGCGTGATCTACCTCTTCTTCTCCTTCTTCACTCGTGGCCAGAATGTCCAGTATGTAGGTATCCCGTCCAGATTTTGATCTTGGTAATACTGCCTTTGGTTGTGGTTTTCTCAACCATCGACAACTGACCTTCTGAATGGACTCACGTGTTCGCTGATGCCTCCGTGACCCCAGCTTTCGTCTTCACAGCGTCACCGTCCGTGTCCACGTCCGTATCCGTATCTGTACCCGCTTGCGCTAACGCAAACGCTTTCGCGGCGGCATCCGCGACCAATTGTCGCCGTCGGGCAACACGAGCACGCAGGATGGCGAGAAACACATCGACCGAGGCCTTGGACATGGCGACGGCGACCATGGGGTTCTCGGTCTCGATCCGGACCAGGTTGGGTGCCACAATGATTGCGAGTTGTTGGATTCCCATGTGATTCACGTCCTCGTGCTCGGCCACGTGTGCAAGCAAATCCGCCAGCCAGTACACGACCGAGAGCTCCAGTCCCCCCAGCACGCGCGCCACTTCCTCCACCGTGTCCTCCATGTGGCTCAGCTTCTCCATTTGATCACAGGGAATGTCGTGCAGGATGGGCACGGGAAGCTCTCGGAACCAGACCTTGATGAGGTCGGCAAACACACGCACATCCTTGTGGGTGCCACTGAACGTGCCATGATTGATCTCGTGCATGGCCACATCGCGGTCCGCCTTGCTTGGTGACTCACGGAAGATGTGGGGCACGAGGAAGCCCCGCTTAAGTAAAAACTGCTGCTGCAGCATGACGAGCACGGCTGGAATCCGGTTCTCGTAGCCGGCGATCGCGGCACGCGGCACCTGCCGGAAATGCACCCGGAACTGCTGGTTCAGCAGGATCGCGTCTCGGTTCACGTCTCGTTCCCGGTCCGAGTCGAATCCGGAGCCGGAGCCGAATCCGGAGCCACCGCCACCACCATCCGGAGCGGGTGGGTGAGGCGAGAACACGTCCTGCTTGTGCTGAGGCGGCAGTTTCTTGTCACTTGCATCCTTGGATAAGCTCCAGACACGCATGCGTTTGGCGTGCAGCTTGCCGGATTGCTTGGCACTGGGCGTGAGCTGGTCCCGACTGCTGCTGCGCGCACTGCTACTGCGCGAGACCGTGGGGGAGGCGAGAAACTCGAGAAAGTTGTCCGGCACGCCCTCGAAGCGGGCCTCGGCGTAGTTGTACCGGATATGGACGTCGTGTCGAAGCCCGTAGGGCGTGCCGATCTCGTATAGCGCGGCCGGGGTCGTAGGTACGGCCGCATCGCTGCGAGGACTGGGCTGGGGCATCTTGAGACAGGAGCTCATGTCCAAGTGATCTTGATGGAGCGTCTGGAAGGCTCCGGAATGGGTCCAGCTGAAGGATCCAGCGCTGGAACGGAATGCACACGCTTGTACACAATGCCCGATTGGGGTTCGGCAACACAATTTAGACACGTCACCAGCCAAGTGACGTGCGCCGAGAGTTGGTGACGTGACGAATCTCCGGACGAGACACCTCGTGGCGGATAAGACCGCAGACGGAGAGAAAAAAAGGAAACGAAATGAAAGAAAGACAACAACTAAACGGAAGGACAGCAGACGACCTTGCTTGGATCGAGCGGGCGTGGTACGTCCACGACGAGGAGATTGCGGTTGTGAGTGTGGTTGTGGGTGTGGGTGTGTGGGTGCAGGTGGGTGGGCGAGTGCGCGGGTGGATGCACAGCGCTACGGATCCGGAACACAGAGAAGACGTCCACGCCGAAGACGATGAATAAATGGATGCAATCCGGACTTGGTTTCACGCGACTGCAGTGGGACTATTACTCTCCCCGGAAAAGAGGACACAGAGAGCGGGTGCGGGGTGCGGGGGTGGGTGGGCAGCGGACGCGTCTGATAGCCTGGGTACTGGTACACGGCGCAGTGTACTGAGTCGTGCGGTATCAATGCCGCAGCCAAGTGCCACAGCGCCAACCAACTTCCCAATGTATGAAGTATCTATCCGTGTGGGCAGAGCGCAGCGGCCAGGTCTGATTGTGATCCGCAGCTGTCTTCCGTCGTTGGCGCTGTGCTTGGCTCTTCCGTGGCGCTTCCGGGGGGCAGCGGACGTGCTCTTCTGCAACAGTGTGATGTGTGATTTGGCCACACGGCCCCAAACCAAACGGGCGTGGCCGACAGAAGGAGCAGGTTCCGACTCCCGACTGCTCCATCTTCGTTGCGTGATTATTGGCCAGGCCCAGCTCACCCATTTGGTCGATACGGTTACGCGCACTCATAGTTACGCAAACACATTTTTGTTTTGTTTTCCAAGGCAAAAGAGAAAGAGAAAAAAGGAACGAGCCACAAGCAATGCAGGCCACCTCAAAGAAGCCGGGGACCAACCATGGGACATGTGTATGTGCATGGTGCGAAAAGCACCGTGCTCTATCGATACACTGTGAAGCCATTTGGAGCGCCCCCCACATAGAGACATGGCAATGCAGCCGCGGGTGGTTTCGAAACGGTTGTGGTGTGTGTTGAATACTTGCGATCCTGCTTCTGCATTTGCTCCAGCTCCTCCAGCTACTGGTGGTGCTCTTGCGGATTAAGATTCTTTCCATTGTTTTGCCGGAGGCGCTCTGTTGAGAAGCTCAGCCCTCTTCAAAGACTACTTGGGCTTACGATCTGATTCCGAAGGGATCTGATTTTCTTCTTTTCCTTCAGGGTGTTGGCGGTGGATCGGGCTTTCTTGGGTGGGTTGATTTTGTTCGTGTATTCCATTTTTTTTTTTTTTGTGAGGTTCCGTTTTGTGTGGAAGGTGCACTGATATGGGACGGACGGTAGCAGCCACACTTCAATCCAACCTTCAAGATATCCAAGTCTCTCAGTGGACACGAGGGTTTGTCATAAGAGCATGTATTATGTACTTACTGCCTGTGTGTCTTTGCGTTCTCTGTTGAATACATGTAGGGGAAGCAAGAAGATTGCACCTGCTCAACGGACGTAAGTATATGTGCACAACACATGAAGGCGCTCAAGCAGGCCGCAACGCACCACTCCATCATCATTACACGCCCATGGGCGCACTGTCCACTGGTGGTGTCCAAGGGCGTCGCACATAGCACTTGTGGTATGAGTGAGCTACGTGTACTGTACTATACCGCAGAGCCAAGACTGAAAGAGAAAGCAGAAAGAAGAAAAAAAAACCGAGACACGAAAAGCACGCACGCAATTCGAAGCACTTGTGCCGGGTGTCTTTTTTTCTTCTTCCATCACGCTGTACACCCACATCCACTGTGTGTACCGTACCGTACCCCATGCCCACCCCCCGTGCACATCAACCATGCACGTCAAACCCCCCAAGACGGGGAAAAACACACACATGTACACACGCACGTCCGCCTCCGTATCCGTGTTTAGTCCACATTCGTGTCTGCTCCCCCCCTCCCCTCCCCTCCGCACGCATCTACTTCAAAAAGTGTCTTGTGATGGCACCACCTACAACAGATTTGGTTTTCATTCACCTTGCATTTCGTTCCATATACACACACTCACCACACAATATGACCCTAGCTAGTCTCCTCCGCCTCCCTCGGGTACCTGCATCTCCTTCTCCATCTGCATGGATCACCACCACCAGCACCCCCACCACCATGGACAGGGGCATGGACAGGGGCATAGCCACGTGTCCGCCCCCCACCACCACTAGGACTCCTTGCGAATCTCCGGACTCGTCGGGTCAAACGTAAAGTTCTCAAACGTGGCACTGATCACATTCGACGAATGCTGCGTGCAGACGCTATCCACCGCGGGCGCCGTCGTGAATTCCACATCAAAGTTGCCCACATCCAGTTCATTGCGGACCACGGGGCGCCACGGTGGCTCCACTTCCTTGCGCATGAGCTTGTCCCAGTCAATGTCGGCGAAAAACGGATGCCCTCGAATCTCGGCCGTCCCCCTTGAGCCCAGTCGTTTGCTGGGATCAAACTCCACGAGCCCAAGGATCAATGACGCGGCATCGGCGGGCATACTCGTGGGCATGATCTGCTGCATGATCCCGGGGGTCATGATCTTGCGCATCATCACCTCGCGGTTGTCATCAAAGAATGGGTGCACGCCCGTGAGCATTTCAAATAAAAACACACCCAGTGACCACCAGTCCACGGCGAAGCCATACTTTTGCAGGGAATACACCTCGGGCGCCAGGTACTCGGCACTGCCCACCAGTGTCTGAGCGCCCTGGTCCGAGACCACGTTGAGTTTGGACAACCCAAAATCCGTAATGCGTAGGTGGCCCGAGGCCTCCACCAAGACATTCTCGGGTTTCATGTCCCGGTACGCCACCTTGAGGGAGTGCAAGTGTTCCAGGCCCAGCACGAGCTCGGCCGAGTAAAACAATGCCAACGCATACCCAAAGCCCGTATCGGGCGCCATGTGATGAAACAACTCACCCCCACTGCAGTAATCCGTGACCAGATAGAGCTTGTCCTTGGTCTGAAAGGAAAACCGCAAGCGCGCAATGAAAGGATGGTCAATCTCCTCAAGAATCAGACGCTCCGTCTTGATGTGTTCTTCCATGCCCTGCCGCACCACGTTCCGCTTGCGAAGCACTTTCATGGCATAGATCTGATGCGTATCCACCTTACGCACCAAAAACACCTTGCCAATGGCTCCTTTGCCAATCACCTTGATCAAATCAAAGTCACTCACCGAGACGGAGGTGGGCGACGGCGCGCCATTACTACTCATCGACGACGTGCGCATCACCAGCGACGAACTAGATGTGCGTCTCTTGGTGGGTGGACCATCGGCCATTGAGCTCATACGGCGAGACTGCTTGCGTGGCTTGATCGAGTCCAAACGGGACCGAATCACATGCTTGAGCCAGGACCGGGTCTTGGTCTCTGATTCCACGATGAACGTCGCCGCCTCGAGGTTCCCACGGTCACGGACGGCCGCGAAATACGTAAACGCTGTCTCCAGCGCAAGACTAATGGTGCGTGCCTTGTTGCTGCTGCCACGACGCGACGTGGACTGATGGATCGAGGCCGCGAGGTCCCCCACGGAGAGGCATTTGCAGCACAACTGCTCCTCCAGCTCAGGGATATGGCTACCCACAGAGACTTGTGCATCGGCCTTGAAATTGATGGCATGTTGCAGCAAGAACTGCCCCACCAAGGGGGACGTATTGGCTGGATCAATGCGGTACGCACCCTCCGCAAACACGATCGCACGCAGACGTCGCACGGCCTCGGCCTCACGGTGTTGCAGCAGTGTCGTGACAAGCTTGGCGCCAAACGAATACGCCAATACAAAGATGTTCTTGGCCTTGGCGCGATGAATCAGGTGGTCCCAGACGTACAGCGTGTGCTCATCAGGGGATGCATTTTCACGAATCGAAAACGTTTCGTTCCCGACCGTCACACTGTTGGTGAATGGGTTGAGCACGGCCACGGCAAAGCCATTGCTCTGGGCCCGACGAAACACGGGCAACATCGAGCCCAGCTCCAGTCCTTCCTGGATGAGTAGGTCCCGGCTCCAGATCCCTGGTTGCACGCCACGTCCGCCATTGATCACGATCAATAGATTATCATTCCGGCGCCAGTCCGAGGTGAGGAAGACACTGGATTTCGCCTCCTTTGGTTCATCCGGACGCAGATCCAGTGGCAAATGTGCCTGCTTGAAATGCAGTTCCGCAAGCATCTCCATTTGAATATGGAAGATCGCGGCCTTGACAATCTCGTCAATCTCACCCGCTCGACGCTCATCGCTCATGATTTCATGGACGGCCTGGTTCGTGGCACAGTGACGCAGCGTCCCCATCTCATCAAAGGAATAACTGAGCTCCTCCAAGGATTCGAGATGGTCCGTCATGGCGATGGACGAGCGGCCATCGTCACGGCTATTGGTGCGTTCCATGCGGGTGTCCATGGAGGATGGTGGAGGCTCGCTACCCGCGGGAACCGCGCGGCCATGCTTGCGCAGCACGGCCTCGAAGTCGGCAAAGCAGACACAGAGGAGGTATTGCTTGCCGTCCTCAAACGAGGATGAGTCGGTGATCTGCTGCAGCGTGCTGGCGTGGAGGATATGGCAGTCAGCGAGCATCCCCGGCGGCCGCTTGTGGACCTCTACATCGTCGTCGTAGCAGCTCTAACGGGGGCAGAAGGAGATGAAGAAGACGGTCAA
>JAADWT010000745.1:0-15029 GCA_023336285.1 Pythium grandisporangium
CCCCCCCCCCCCCCCCCCCCCCCCCCCCCCCCCCCCCCCCCCCCCCCCCCCCCGCCCCCCCCCAAGAGTATCCACACAACAGCAAGGCAGGTGAGTCGACGAAGTCCATTGGTCTCTCCACCTTGTACCAACCCAGCCTCAGGGACAGAGAGAGACAACTTACGCAGGCACTCCTTGACCGTCGGGATATGCTTTTGCATTTCGCGCTTAAAGTCGACGCGGCCGTCCCGACAGACATGCTTGATCACCTGCAGTGCCTTGTACTTGATGTTGTGGTGCTTGTTCTTGACGCGCGAGATCAAAAAGTCCATCACCTTGGTGCACGTCTCATAGCTGTGCTGTGTCATGCGCGCGATCTCGCCGTAGAGGTAGCCCGGCGTGGGCGTCTCATCCTTGCTCGTGGCGCGGGTCAGCAGCGCTTTGTCCATAATGCCGCCCTGCTGCTCCTGCGTTGGCGTGGCTTGCTCCCTCTCTTACTCGCTCGCTCGATTGGGTGTGTCCGTTGCGCTGTCGCTGTCGACGGCGATGGCGATGGCTTTGGCGATGGCCAGCGCCCCCCTTGTTGACCGCTTTGCTGTCCACGATGAGACAACAGCCTTGGCCTCTCCCCCCTCCCCCAATCTATTAGGGAGAGGCTCCAAGGTTTCGTGAATTTACGGAAACAGATGAGCCCCGAACGGATAATTACCTTGGAGAGTGGACGGGGCTCTGCGATGCAGCAACTAGTGGCGGATATTGCGTACTGCACTGCACTGGATCGGAAGATCCATGTTGCGCAATGAGGGACTCTGCGCCCCATAACCTGCCACGTTGACACCCTACCCAGACCCATTTCATTCGCGGAGACCCGGAATGGCGGGTCTGGGTTTTGCCCGCCCGAAACCCAAACCCATCACTGCAACATGAGCCAAGTTGAAGCCAGCAGGACAGGCTAAGACTCTGCAGGTATAGATGAGTGGTGTGCGGTCCCAGAGAGTGAGCGCATGGCGAGTGAAGATGCAATATCCTGGCATGACGGCCAGCACCTAGGCCCCCAGCTGATTTATTCCAGATGACCAGTCGAGTGCGTTAGGTACGTAGGCCATTTTTGGCACATTTGCTCAACCGAGACAATGGCCAAGCTCAAGGTCTTCTTCTCTTCCATATATCCAAAGCATGGGCGGTGTTCGCGCGCAACATGCGCCGCCACCAACCGCGTCCAAGAAGATCACCGTCTATGTCGCGACGTGTCAGTTCCCACCCGTTGATAAACGCCATCCGGAAAATGCCGAATCGTGGACTGCCCCCACCATATTCAAACAGGTCAAGTTCCCAACGCTGGTGGCGCCCACCGACAAGGTGGAAGTACTGCAGAACTTCCTTGCAAGGCAGTGGGCAGTCGCCAAGGTACCGTATGCCGACATCCCGATCACCGAGCAGTTTTACACGTTTAAAGGACGCATCCTGCGTCTTGACGGCACCCTGGATGGATACTGTCAGTGGCAAATGTTATTCCAATGGATGGGGGTGATCTGTAGGAGAGAATCGCGACTAAGATGTATCAGCTGGTGGCATTATTATTCCTCCTTTGCAACAGACATTGCTGAGAATGACACGATCTACCTCCGGTTTTCTTCTCTTGGACAGATTTGTGATCCATGGGCAATGTCGACCAGTGAGCTTCGGTCGGAGCTAAAAGCACGAAACGCATACGTTCCGCAACTACAGCCCGAGCAACTGGTATCTGTGTTTTGTTTGTTTGCCATTGACCTACTTCACCTCGTGGATGACACTGACTAAATAGTTCGTGAGTCATTGGCGGTGGTAGATGCTCAAATTGCAAGAACAAATCATGAAGGAGAGTCGATTGCAACGTCTGCAGCGAGCGACAGGCAAGGAGCAAGCTGATCAAGTGTATGAGATTACTCGAGAACTCGCGGCGTTAAGCCATTCAGTAGGTAATGCGCGGCTCAGCAGTCACCACGCAGTATCTAAGACCAAGCCTGGCAGCAACGTCATCACAGCGCAGCCAAATGAAAAGTTTCAGCGGCCAGCTTCGCTGCAATGGCCGCATCCACCGTGCAAGAATCTCACCGTATTTCTCTCGATTACACACCTTGAACGCACGTATCAAGTGATTCCACGTGACGTACTTGACCCGGCAATCCTCATTTTCGACACGGAGAGAAAGTGGTGCGTGCTAAATAACAAAACTGCAAATAGGCCCCATTGTTTGGATTCGTTGGTTAGTGTTTGTTTGACTTTACAATCATGTTTTTGATATCGGCAGGGTGTTTGACAAACACAACATTCTCCAGAAACAACACTTTGACTACAAGTACATGTGCCTTGATGCTGACTTTCTCGAATTCCTAACATTCAAGGAAGAGATGGGTCTCGTGTTTTGGTTCCGGGTATGTCGAGTTGCTGCCTTGCCTTGGGGGACGTTTCTCGCAAAAAGAGGCAACAGTTAATGGTTTCTTGCTCTTCTATTATAGCCGCATACAAGCTTTGAGAAATTGTCCTCATTCCTCTGCTCCATTGAAGATCCCGTCACGCAGCGCCGCTTTCAGCCGCTGATCCTCAAGGAGGCAAAATGGCTTACCCTGAGTGGTTTCAACGGCTGGGAGGGAAAGATACGACAGGATGGTCGCAAACGCGACGTGACAAGCACTCCCAAGTTCACTGCGAGTGTTATGCGCATCGTGACTAATCTCCGCTCTGGAAGTTTTGACTACCTAGCAGTTCAAGAAATTCTCTACCAGGCAAACGCGTCATTGTTCTTTGCTCCGATGTGACCATCACGTAGATTATGAGTGGGTTGTCATACAAGGCAAACGGGAATGAATAAGTCGTCATGTATCCAGATCGGAACTTCCAGATCAATCATAAACGAACAAAAACAAAAACAAAAGAAAGAAAACCTTGGTGATTTATTTACATTGTCCTAGGAACATTGTAAGCACATGCACGCACAAGGCTGGCTGATCGTCACCCCCAACTGGGGGTCCGATGTGCAGGTGGCCATTCACCGACGGACTACAATCCTTTTGAACGGGATCTCCTTCTCGCTCGCGTTCGCGTTACTCGTAGTCAGTGAGTGGTGGGCAGCTGCAAATTAGGTTTCGGTCGCCGTGCACGTTATCGACGCGCCCCACGGACGGCCAGTACGTCTTGTTCTTGCCACCTTCCTGCCACGAGGCGGGGAAGGCGCCCTGCTGGCGCGAGTACGCGCGGTCCCAGTTCGCCGCCGTGACCACATCCACCGTGTGTGGTGCATGCTTGAGCGGGGACTGGTCCACCGTCAGCACACCTTCACGGATATCCTCGATTTCGCGGCGAATGGCGATCATGGCCTCACAGAAGCGGTCCATTTCGGCCTTGCTTTCACTTTCCGTGGGCTCAATCATGAGTGTGCCCGGCACGGGCCACGACATGGTGGGGGAGTGGAACCCAAAGTCCTGCAGCCGCTTGGCCAGGTCCTCCTCCACGATGCCCAGTGCCTTGAACGGACGAATGTCGATGATGAATTCGTGCGCACAAGTACCGTTGCGTCCCTGGAACACCACATCGTAGTGTGCACCCAGCGTCTTGGCCATGTAATTGGCATTCAAAATCGCCAGCTGCGTGGCGCGCTTGAGGCCCGGCTCACCCAACATGTGGATATACATCCATGAGATGGGTAAAATGCCCGCGCTTCCAAATGGCGCCGCACTGACCGCCGCCTCCGTCTTCTGCACCACGTCAGCGCCTTCCTTGCCCTCACCCCCGCAGGCAATCACGGCATGGCCAGGCAGATGCGGAGCCAGATGCGCCGCCACGCCAATGGAGCCCACACCGGGGCCACCGCCGCCATGCGGAATGCAAAACGTCTTGTGCAAATTCAAGTGGCAAACATCCGCGCCGATGCCCCCCGGGTTGGTGAGAGCCACCTGCGCGTTCATGTTGGCGCCATCCATGTACACCTGCCCACCGTGGTCATGGATGAGCTCGCACATCTCACGGATCCCCTCTTCAAAGACACCAAACGTGGAGGGATACGTGATCATCAACGCACTGAGCTTGTCGGCATGCTTGGCCGCCTTCTCGGCCAAGTCCACGCGGTCAACATTCCCATTCTCATCCGATTTGACCACGACTACCTTCATGCCGGCCATCACGGCGCTGGCCGGGTTCGTGCCATGCGCCGAGACAGGGATAAGGCAGACATCGCGGTGCGCCTCCCCCTGTGCTCGCTGGAAGGAGCGAATCGCGAGCAAACCAGCGTATTCCCCCTGCGCCCCCGAGTTGGGCTGCGTGGACACGGCGCTAAAGCCCGTGATCTCGGCCAGGGTCTCGTTCAAGGACTCGATCATCTCCAGGTACCCACGCGTCTGCTCTGCTGGCGCAAACGGGTGCACATTCATAAACTCGGGCCACGTCACAGGTGCCAATTCACTCACGGCGTTGAGCTTCATGGTGCATGAACCGAGCGAGATCATGGATCGATTGAGGGACAGGTCCTTGTCCTCGAGTGCCTTGAGGTAGCGCATGAGCTCCGTCTCGGAGCGGTGCTGCTGGAAGATCCCGTGCTGCAGGAATGGGGACGTCCGCGTCAGCGCCGCGGGCACACTGGCACGCTGCAGCTCTTCCGCGCGTGGAAGCAAGGCACTCAATTGCTCCATGTGCGTGACGGTGTCACCGCCCAGTGCCTGCGTGATGGCCACGAGGTCGACGAGGTCGACCGTCTCGCCCATGGCCACGCCGACGCGCTGCTGGTCAATCACGCGTAGGTTGACCCCTCGCTGCGCCGCCCGTCTGGCCACCTCCGCCGCGGTCATCCCCGACCCAGAGACGTCAATGTCCAACGTGTCAAAGAACGCCGTATTGCGCACCTGGCACTGCGTAAACTCTGCCACGGCCGTGGCCAATGTCGCCGCGTAGAGATGCACGCGGTCGGCGATGGCGGCGATGCCCTCGGGGCCATGGTAGA
Organism: Pythium grandisporangium; assembly: GCA_023336285.1. Lineage (NCBI taxonomy): Eukaryota > Oomycota > Peronosporomycetes > Pythiales > Pythiaceae > Pythium > Pythium grandisporangium. The sequence continues at coordinate 4,952 of JAADWT010000745.1, forward strand.
TGGCAAAGGCCGCGGCCATGTTGGCCAGCAGCGCCTGCGCCGTGCAAATGTTGCTGGTGGCCTTGTCGCGGCGAATGTGCTGCTCACGGGTCTGCATGGCCATGCGCAGCGCATTCTCGCCACGCGCATCCTTGGAGACGCCGATGATACGGCCGGGCATCTTGCGGTAGAGCTTCTTGGTAGTGGCCAGGTACGCGGCATGCGGCCCACCAAACATCATGGGCACGCCAAAGCGCTGCGCCGAACCCACGGTGATGTCGGCACCCAATTCCCCCGGCGGGGTGAGCTTGGCCAACGACAAGAGATCGACCGCGACCGACACGATCAGGCCATTGGCCTTTGCGCTTTGAATAAAGGCGCGGTAGTCCGTCACGTCACCAAACGTGTTGGGGTATTGCAGTAGCACACCACTGAACGAGGCGGAGGCATCTGCGTTGGATAGCGGCAGGTCCGTGAGCGGGTCACCCACCACGAGCTGGATGCCCAAATGCTGGGCGCGGGTCTGCATGACGCCAATGGTCTGCGGGTGGCAGTCCTGCGCCACGAAGAAGGCGTCGCGCTTGCCGTTGGTGGCGCCATGCGCGAGCGCCATGGCCTCAGCGGCCGCCGTCGCCTCGTCCAGCAGCGACGCATTTGAGTACTCCATGCCCGTGAGCTCCATCACCATGGTCTGAAAGTTGAGCAGCATCTCCAGGCGGCCCTGTGACACCTCGGCCTGGTACGGCGTGTACGACGTGTACCAGCCAGGGTTCTCCAGCATGTTGCGCTGAATGGGCGCGGGCGTCGCACAGTCGTAGTAGCCCATGCCGATGAACGACTTGAGCGTCTCGTTCTTGTCGGCGATGGCGCGCAGCTTGGCCAGCGCCTCCGTTTCCGAGAGTGGCGCGGGCAGACGCAGCGGCGCCTGCAAGCGGATCTCACGGGGCACGGTGGCGTCGATGAGCGCGTCAATGTCGGCAAAGCCCACGGTGGCCAGCATCTCGTGCTGCGTGGCGTCGTCTGCGCCCAAATGGCGGCGCAGGAACGCGTCACTGCGCGCATACTTGTCGGGACCGGCGGCCGGCGCGCCCGACATGGAGGCCAGGCCGCGCGTGGCCGCGAGCGAGCGCCGAGCCGAGAGGGCCGAGCGCCGCAGCGCGCCTCGAAGCATGGCGGAGAGTGGAGAAGAGAGCGAACGAGCCGCGAAGACAGCCACACCGCGGAAGGTGGCAGGCGAATGCTGGAATGAGTGCCAATGCCCGCGGTGACTTGACTTGCAGTAAGGACGAGTCGACGAGTAGCTGCTGGTGGATGGAGCGGCCGATCTTGCTTTCAATACAGGGCCCCAGGTGCGTCAGTGAGGTGCTGAGGTTTTTCTAGGCCCACACTTGGTGGGCCACTGGCGGCACCACCGCCACGTTGCGTGCGTCGATGAAGTTGCGGAGAGGTTGGGGGAGAAACGTACCAAGGGAAGGGTACACATTGACGCCTGTCACATGGGTATGATTGGCGGGGGAAGGCATAAGAAGCGGGAGTGTATCAACTTTGGGAGTAAAAACCTTGAAGCAGTACATGCGGGGGGACAGAACACTACTATTGGATAGGGAAGGCGATGGCGCGCACGGCGACAACGAGCACCAGGCTCCAGACGAAGAAAAACAGGTCATCTACCGACTTGCGGGACTTGGCAATGTACCCTACGTGGATATAAACCCAGTAGCGTAAGGGGTCGTGCCGAAATGCGTCGATCCAAGGCGGGACATGCACGTATGGACAAAGTGATGACGCACCTTTGAGGGCCGGACGGCTCGAGAAGACGAGGTTAAGCACGAAACCGAGGTCATCCTCCTGCGGGTTTTTCACATCTGGCAACTTGAACGCACTGTGAATCGCGTTGCCCATGACACTGACCACCACGCGCAGCAGGAGCACGCAGACAATGATTGGTGGGTGGTAGAACAGCGACGTGAAGTAGGTCGGAATGTCAAACACGTTCGGGAAGAAGCTCCCCGCCATCGAAACATTCGTCGTTTCGGCCTTGCGCTGCAAAGTAAACAGTCGCTCGATTTGCTGAACGACCACCGGATCCAGCTAGCGATCGCGACAGAATGAAGAGTATTAGAGCCAGCGGGTGACTACTACGATAGAAAGCAATTCGCTTACATTTTCTCGCGTCATTTGCTGGCGAATAGAATCGAGGGGAACGCCCTTGGACACCAATTGCTCATACGACAGGAATAGCGGGTTGCTTGTCAACACATCTTCAGCAGTCAGCCCAAAATACAAAATCATACAATTCGTCAGATCACAAATCTCGAGTACCAAGCCAGAACAGCGAGGTGCATCGATCCAACCTGTTGTGATGTCACGAAAATCCATCGTCACACCTGTTGGATGCAGAACCATACACACCATAACATGTACGGATATCAGTGAGCGTACGCATAACGAATTGCAGGGCTCACCCGTTCAATTACTTCGCCACGCACCTAAATACACGGCCACCGCGAGGATCACGCCAATGATCAATTTCTCCTCAGCGTTCCGTAGGCGCAGAGCAATCGTGTGGCGACTAAATGCCGGCTCAGCCTTTGTTCCCGAGGCCGTCATTTCTTTTTGCAGCACGAGGGGCGGCTCATTCGTGTCCGGCAAAGGCGAGGCTGCTGCATCCACCGATGCCGCTCGAGGCGCTTCCGAGCCAAGCAACTGGGCCACCTGTGCTTCTTTCCTCTGTCGCCTCGCAGCCGCATCACGCCGACGTTGCGCAGGGTCCACACGCGCTGGAATGGCGACAGTAGGAGTGTCGGAGAGATTATTGCCGTCACTGTCTGCAACAACATCGTCTGACGCAGATAGTTCCCCTCCAAGGAGCTCCTGGACCCCTTCGTCAAGCGCCCGATCCATGGTCTCCTCTTCATTCGGACGGGACAGCGAGCCAATTTCCCCCGACACCAGCTTCATACGGCGATCCCCACTTTCTAGCACCCGCGCACGGCGAGCCGCCCGCTTCTCCGCCGCTGTGAGCACACGAGGTGCCAGTGCCGGCGCCGCTACCGCTGTCGTCGCGTCATTCGCCATATCGGTCATGGTTGGCAAACGGGGAAAAAAAGTGAGTGCCAATCCATCCAGCCAAGAAAGACCGAGTCCTCCTCGCTGTGCGGTTAATCCAGACTACTGAATTAACGTGCCATTCACCAACCGCAGGTCCTGTGAAACGAACTTGACCTTGATAAATGGATATTCAGCGATAAAGATAGGTCGCAGCTTCAACCAAGAACATGCTACAGAAGGGGTGAGCATATTGGCTCTGTATAACAGTGACTGATGATGGTAAGTGACCATTCGCACTGCCACCGCCACAGCTGCAGTACCAGCTTCAGCGGATCGCCATGCAGGCACAGCTCAGGGGTCCATCGTCACGCAACGAGACAGTGGTCAGTACAGGCTCTAGCGGCCGGTGTGTCCCTAAATGAATCCACGCCTTTTGCGTCAATGCCCACGAGTCACCAAACCTGTGGGTCTGTCTTTCTCTCTGTGTATGTGTATACGTACGTACGTGGGCATTATGTCTTGTCCGCCAACTGGACCCTTCATTCCGATAGGAAGACCGGATCAAGCTGGAATGCGTGCGCCGCAAGGGCCAATGGCGCCGAGCGTCGATCTCGCATGAGTTTGTTGTGCCGTTGGCTAAATCCCAGCAGCATGAACAGCGCGCGCAGATGCGGCACCACGCATTTTTGCAGCTGCCGGCGAATCAGGTGGCACTAGGTGCGTTAGCGGAGCGCGTGCGGCTCATGGCCACCGTGACCAACCAAGTGCCGACCCACGCCCTCAGTCCTATGGATCGTCGTCGGCTTGATGCGTGGGCGACGTCTCTGTCTGACCTACTGACCAACGAGGACTTTGTACCGAGCGATGCGCACTACCGCGATCCATTGATACGCGTGATGGGTGTGCTGCGGGAATTGCAAGACGGCCACGTATGCCTCGCTGAAGTAGCGGTCGAGGCACGACAACTACTGCTAGAATGGGAGAATGCCGGGATTTTTGATCCGGATGACGACGAATCAGATGATGATGCTGTTGCTGATGCTGGTGCTGATGCTGGTGCTGATGCTGATGCTGTTGCTGATAGCAATGGTGCGGACTCGGGCGAAGTCGAATTAGGAGCGCGCCGTGGGTCCGATAGGAAACGAGGCTCAACGGCTGATGCGCTATGGCTCATAGAGCTGCCACGTCGTGTGGAAGAATCGTACGCGTACGAAAGTCTTCGGGAACGAGCGGCAGAGCGTGTACTTAAGCGTGTGATCTTGCACTGGGTGCGGTCACAAGAGACGTTTAAGACGAGAGTGGCCGAGATGCAGATATTTGGCAACACAATGCATGCTTTGATGGAGTCGCTTGCGGGGAAACGTTCGCTGGCGGAGCCCGCGATTGCGATCGGTCCTGGTCCAACAATTGGCGGCGTGGACAATAGCGTCGGCGGGACCAATGTCATCAAGAAGGCGTCAATAGCTTTCAATGAGATCGTCAAGATGAAGCGAAAGCAAACCGTGCAACATATCAACTTCTCTGAGCTCATGCGCTTCTCAAAGCACTTGGCACTCTTTACAGTGGATCATGCGCTGCGTCGTGTTGACGATCTGGAACGTAAACGTCGCCTTCTGGAACGCAGGTGCTCGTGTAAACTACAAATATGGTGGCGTAAGAAGGGGCCTGAGCTCAAAGGGCGACGTTTACTCCAAGTGCTCGCAGAGGCTAAGCGCCAAAAGCAGGCTGCGGATGACGAACGCCGCCTTCGCGAAATGAAGTTACGTGCGAAAGGAGGGGATTCAGAACGCTCGAAGGGGAAGACCATCGTGAAGGCTGCCCCACCAGGAAAAAGCGGTGGAGCAGATGCCACACCGTCGTCTCTACTGCATGCAACATCGACTTCTCAAGCATCTTCTTCACGAACAGTTCCTCGTGGGCAAGATCACGCATCAAGTCTCAATCGATCCACACAAAAGGAGTCGTCTACACAAGCGACGTCAGGAAGCACCACTGGGAAGGAATCTGGAGCTGTCCCGACACTACCATCAGCACGTAAAGCAGCTGGGTCCAGGAACACGAATTCGACCAACAATACGAAAACCTTGTCGACAGCGCGTCGCGGCATGGACAATGCAGAATCGGGGTTGATAAAACCGCCTGGAAAGCCAAAGAGCCGTGTGGGTGCTAGAACCCACGGGCAGTTGAAACACGCCGACGAAGATGAGCCAGATACCACGGATGTCGAATTGGCATGGCAGAAGTTTTTAGATGTGAAAGAAGCGGAAGAAAGAGCAGCGGCAGCGGCGGCAGAACTCAAACGGCGCGAGGAAGCAGCAGCTATAGAGCTTGCCCAGCAAGTTGTCGCGGCTTCCATGACGGATCTCCCTAGTACCCCAATGCATGTTGAATGGCACACGTGGTCGGATGACGAGGATGACGATCACTCGATCCATACTCCGTGGCACGATGACGAAGATTGTAGCGACACCGCAGACTTTCAAAAAAAAAGTCATAGCGTGAGCACACGTATGCCGACACCACCAGCTACAGCTGTGCAACTTTTGGCCAACGATTCAATCCCTGTGAGTATATCAAGTGGACATAAAGAACGAGAAGTCAATGAAGTAGCGCGGAAGGCTAAAGCAGAAGCGGACGAAATTGCAAAAGCAACAGAAGCTGCAGACCGGGAAAAAGCAGAAGCCGAACAGGCTGCCGCTTTGGCATTGGCAAAAGCGATGGCAGCAGCCACAGCTGCTGCTGCAGCAGCAGCGGCAGCTGGATCATCCTCACGGTCAACTCCTGCACGACTACTCCAATCAGAAGGAGGCGCAACCCGGTCGAAGCGGCGAACGCTCACTGGTATCGGTCAACTCAGTAATATGCGACCATTTGCTGTCCTTGAACCTGAGGAACCAGCACATCCAGCCGCAAAACGCCCGTTAATGACAAATCCACCACCGCGACGCCATTTGTACGAAATGGATTTCAGTGGAGGTAATGGCGATTCCCTTCCATTTGTCGCTGACATGTACGAGTCACTTGTGGCCTCGCCGGACGTCTCCATTGACGTTAGGGCAGAGACGGCAACAGCAGCTTCATCGAGCTCACCATTATCACGATCAGATTCGCATCCACCACCGCCAGGTGTTTCTGATGCAGCACCAAATTCGTACTCTAACTGCCAACTAGGGACCTCAGTGCGAATATTCGAATCGTTGCGAGCTCGCGGTACTGGGCGTTCTGACGCGCCAGCGCGTAGCCACAACCAGCTTCCTCAATCAGACGGTGTAGTAGAACTACCAACGCTGAACGATTCCAATGCGCTGTTGGGTATGGCTGACACAAAAAAGGTAGGCACTGCAGGAAGCCCCAGTGATAGTTCTGACAGCCAGGACGTCAGTGCGCGAGTTCACCCGATGATACAGACTCGCACACTCAAGGCACGAGGCGGGCAACGAAGGCTTAATCCCTTGCAAGCTCCCGAAAATCAGAGGGATGCCCACGTGACACCCAGGGACGATACACCGAGTAAGTGACAGTCGTATTTGTTGCTGCACGCGATGAAACTGACTTGAGCGTGATATTAAGCCCTACTCGTGTTAATATGAGCACTGTAGAGGTGACATTTCGCAAGGAAGATGTCATGCGGTCCCCTGTGAACGCGCCTCCCTCCCGACCGATTCCCACGGAGACTCGCCCGATGATAGTGGAAAGAAAACAGGAGGAACCTGACGACAGGCAGCAGCTTCATGGCACTCGTGCCGAATGGTTGGATTCCGTGGAGAATCTGGCGAGCTTCGCGACCCGCCAACCACCGAAGAGTTCCAGCCGCAGTGGACGATTGAAGTTAAATCCTCGCAAACCTGGGGTTCACTCACCAGACTTCAACGGGTCAACGCTTATGTTTGCACCCACCCCACCCCAAGGAGGGCGAGCCGAGCATCTGCGGAAGGAACGCATGCAGCAGCGGACATTCCCCAAAGTCCAGCAACATTGTGACCACAGCCACCATGCGTATGCCTTCCGCCTTGGCTCGGCTCTTGGGGATCAACTCGGGCGACACCAAGCTGGCCAACCAATTGAAAACGACCATCATACTGTTGAGTTGCCAAGCTTGCTCAGTGGATCACTGGGCAGAGGAAATCCCGCACCGAAGAAGACAAACAGCGTACCGCCTCCGCAAATGCGAGACAATATTCCAGTCTCTTCATCCTGTCAGGAAGGAAGCCAGCAGCCTAGAAAGTGTGAGCTTCTGAACAACGACACACAGAACGGTAATCCCCACGAGTCATGCTATGCAGAAGGCGAACCAGATGATGGAAATGAGGATGCATTTTCTGATGGACATGCAGGCTTGAAGAGGACACCGCCCACAACTGACGATCACGTTGATTGGGACGAGGAGAACGATGAATCTGTGGACAGCGACGAAGGAGATGAGAACGGCGCGGTCAATAGTGACGACGATCGCGAGGGTTTACCGAGAACACGAGTCAACTCTGGTGTGCGGTGGGGACCCGTTCAACACCAGCCAACAGCACGGCGTGAGAGAGAGGCCCCGCGTTCGACGCGATATCCGTCACGGCGGCAGCCCTCGCCAAACCAATCCAGGCCCCTCGCTGTCAAGCGTGTGCGACGTTGTGGCCCCCCCTCGACGGTCTCCACCAACGCCGGCACATCCCGGTCGCCTCATGTGCGGCCAGATATCACCTCGTCATGGGGCACGCCCACCCAAATACCGTCAATTTACCCACAGCTCGTCCCGAAGCGAGACCCGCATGTTCTCAGAGATGAGTCCACCGAGGACGATGAGCCATATCAGCACGAAGAGGATAGCATGGCGCGGATAGATGACGAGGTGTTGCAGGAGCAAGCGGCGGGCGATGATGCCACAGGCGCTGCCACCAGCGCCGCCTTCCAGGAGTTGCTTGGGCAATACCTAGGGCTCTTGCAAGCTGCGTCTTTCCCGTCAGTTCGCTCTTGCCCGCCCACGAGTTTGTAACTGCATCTATACATATCGATTCATATCCATTATACGTTTCTAACTGTATCCCCCGGCCTGCTGCGTTGCTGGTTGTCGGTGCGTGCGGTTGCCATTTGACAACGCGTGTTTCGCTCCCGCTCTGAACTGCAGCATCACGAGCGCGGGCTACACTGTGGCCACAGCGAGGGGCAACATGAATCCCCAAGAGGAAACCAGTGCCGGCGCCACCGCCGTCGTTGCCGCTCCACCAACTACTGTCAAGACGGACGTCAATGCGAATGCGAATGTCACTGCGAATGAGACTGGCAACGTCGCTGCCGCTGCGGAGCCACTGCAAGAGGCGGTGCACGGGGAAGCAGAGCGTGATGCGGCTGAGCAGAACGTGCTGCTCCCTCTAGCGATGCCGTCGTCACCGTCACCGTCACCATCGCCCCTGCACGGTGAGGCGAGTCCAAGCGAGGCGAATGGCACGATCCACGAACAGAATCCGAGTCCAAGCCAGAGCCAGGCGTACGCGCACGCGGCACGACTGGCGATGCTGAGCGACGCCGGTGGCGGGAATCAAGCCCCTCCGGGAGACCACGCGATGAGCGCGGCCGCCATGGCGGCGAGTATGCAGTCGTATTTCCAGAGTGACGTGGACATGGGGTCGTTCGCGGATGAGATGAAGCTCGCGGCGGCTGCCTCCGCGGGAATGACAAGCGCCGACATGTTGGGCCACGCGGTCATGCTGGGCACGGGTGGACCGAGTCTACCGCCGCCGCAATCGCTGTCGTCCTCGACTGCTCTCTCTTCCTCCTCTGGCGAGTTGGCGTCAGCAGCACCGTTGCCGTCGGCGGCCGACGCGTCCATCAAGCCGGATCGACCGCCTGGCTCGGGGCCTAAGAAGCGGAAGGGTGGCTCCAACGTGAGCATCGACCTGCAGACCAAGATCCGGCTCATTGAGATGGCCGAGGAGTACCAGTATGACCCCAAGAACGCTGGGCGCACAAAGCATGATAGCGGGCATGGGCATGGGCATGGGCATTTGCATGGACACGGATATGGGCACAGCCACGGCAATGGCTCTGTGCACAGTGGCAAGGAACACATGAGCGGCATCCGACTGGCGGCACAGTTTGGGCTGAACAAGAGCACCGTGAGCCGCATCCTGAAGCGCAAGGACGAGTTCAAGAAGGCGTACTACAAGGACAACATCTCGGGCTGTTCCAAGCATATCAACAAAAAGTCCAAGTTTGAAAAACTCAATCGCCTGGTCGAGAACTGGTTCGACGTGACCCGTGAAAAGAAAGTGGCCGTATCGGACACACTGATCCGAGATGTGGGCAAGCGCTTTGCCGAGGAGCTGGGCATTGACGACTTTCGTGGCTCTAATGGCTGGGTGCGCAGTTTGCGCAACCGGAAAGAGTTTCAGGCACGCAACATGTCCCACGAGGCCATGGAGCGTGAACGGCTGAAGAAAGATGCCGAGGCAATTGAGCGCATGCGCCAGTCATTTCCCGCGGGGCTCAAGGACATTGCTGGCTTCTTCAAGGACATGACGATCTACCTGGAGAATGATGGCGCCGGCCTCGGGATGCCCAGTGGTGCCGTCAGCAGTGGCGCTGCATCGGTGGCGAGCGCCCCGCTGGCGATGCCAGCTAACATGGCCATGGGGATTTCAACGTCTCCTGCTGTAGGGATGGCAATTCCGGGTGCGGGTGCTGTGGGGCAGACGCCACCATCGATGGTGGCGCCATACATGGAGCTGGAGGATACCGTGGGCAAGGATAACGACCGTGAGAGCGAAGAATTCCTCAAGAAGAAGATGATTGAGATGCTGCGGGCGTGGTCGCAGGAACTCATGGAGGTCGAGCTCGTCAAAATGAAGCGGCGACTCAAGCCGGCTGCCCAGCATCCATCTCAGCAGCAACTGCAACAACAACAATCAGCACAAATCCACCAGCAGGCACATCAACTGCCTCAACAACTTCAACATCAATACCATCCTCAGTACCAGCCCCAGCAACTACAGCAACAGCAGCAGCAACAACAACTGCAACAGCAACAACAACAACAGCAACAACAACAACAGCAACAGCA
>JAADWT010000746.1:0-15027 GCA_023336285.1 Pythium grandisporangium
CCAATGCCAATGCCAATGCCAATGCCAATGCCAATGCCAATGCCGATGCCGATGCTGATGCTAATGCCGCCGCCTACGACGTAGTCACGCTTCTACCCAGCCATTCCTTCGCAAGCCGCCACCATGAAGACTCGGACTCAGACAGAAGCAAACCCATCAATCTATTCTGCGCCTCGAGCATTCCCTCGCATCTATCAATAGCCTCGGCCACCACCACCAACCCACTGGTTTGAGCCCACCTTTGATCGCATCAAAGGAATCAGACTGATACGCCCTACACTGTCCATCCACCTTCCATGGCATGATGCCCATACCGCTACCGCTCTTAGATGCCCTTGTTGTAGGTCACCACCTCCACACGCTGTCCGTCGCGGCGCCGCGTGGCGTGCCGCAGCTCCGGCTCGAGGAAGCGCACGGGCAGCTGCGCCGTCTGGCGGAAGAGCCCAAACGTGAGCGGCACGGCGGTCTGGATGGCCACGCCCACGAGCGTGAGCATCACGGGCACGCGCAGGTAGGGCCTCGAGGCCAGCCACGGCGCGCGCTCCAGGCGCCGCATGAGCAGCGGCGGCGCGATCAGGATGGGTGCCGCCGCGAGGATGCGGCCAGCCACGCATGACGCCACGGCCAGTGCACCGCAGCGATGGCTCTTGCCCACCCAGTCGCCGTGCTCGTCGTACACGTGCACGCCATGGCGGTACTCGCTCTGACGCATGGTGGCGAGGTTGAGCAGGTCTGCGGCCGCCACGGCCCCGAACGGAGCCATCCGCACCACCACAGGTGCCCACACAGCGCTGCGCATGCGCTGGGCCGCGCGACGGATGCTCAGCGAGGCCACCACGGAGCTGATGGTGGCGCCCGCGTAGGCCACGCCGCGCTGCGTGGCCGTGTCGTCGTTGGAGGCGTTGCGGTTGGCGTAGTAGTGCAGCGCGTTGTACGTCTGGTTGAGCCATTGGGCCGCGATGGTCGTGCGCGTCGAATTGGCCAGCAGCATGGCGCAGTCCACGGCCATGTTCATGGGTACGATCATGGACACACGCAATGGCAGCAGCACGGCCTCGCCTGCATGTGGACAGACAGACACACAGATGGATATGAAAGTTAGAAAATGAAGGACTGTGGTCGCTACGAAATGGAAGGGAGGGGGGCACGCTTAAACGTACCCGTATCTGGGTGGAGGATCGCGTTCGTGATCTGCTGCGCGCGCGCCAATTCCTCCGTGTCAACGTGACCACCGGCTTCTGCATAACCACCAAGACATACACACACATCACAGCAAACAAGCGGCTAAAGTGAGCACATGAGCCACTGCTGCGCCTACCCAAAGTCTGGCTGCTGTCCACGCACTGTGCGCTTCCACGGTCTGTCGTGCGTGAGCCAGCTCCGCGGGCGTCGTAAAGGCCGTGCGCACGTCCAGCTGGCGGAACGTCTTGCGTACGCGCCCAAAGTACGTGGCCTCGTCCGGGTCGGCCAGCTTGAGCGGCGCCGTCAGCGCCAGCGCCTCTGCGGTGCCAGAGCCTCCGCCGATCGCCATGCTGTGCTCGTCTGCTTGCGATTGGCACCTCCTCCGCCTGATGGAAAGTGCTTTAGTACGTCAATGCGCCCTGTGAGCAAGCAAGCAGCGCCCCCACTTGCGCATTCACTCAGGTTCCGCGGTCCCCCCTCCCTCATACATGCTCGCAGTCAGCGAATCCGTTCCCATTTGAGGGGATGGGCCCGATGTTGCGGAAGAGAAGCCAACAGGAAAAAAACACATAAGGAATCTGGATGGGGATAGTACTGTATAGTCTCTTTTAAGTACGTAAAGACCTCTGATAATTGATGTACCGTTTCAAACGCATGTCCGCTAAAACCGAATGCAGCCACCGAACTCCCAACCTCAACCAACGTTACGACAAGTTCTGTTGCGCCAACAAACGCAGTTTATGCTAGATACGTAGTGGCTCCATCTCGTCGAACCACGTGGTATGAATCGCCAAGAAACCTTTGCGTTCCTCTGGTGATGGCAGCGGCGTGGTGAAATGGAAATGGAAATGGGCCAGTGAGCTGATGTTGAAGTCGATGATACTCGTTATTCCAGTACATTACAAACACTCCATCCTGTGGTTGAAGCCATCTTCCAACATATGGCTACATTCCTCCTGGCTTGGTTGTCACCTATGCGCCCCGCAATGCCCCATCACCAGGCGACGCAGCATGATACCAGCTACGATCCGCTACTGCCTAGCGGGCCCCAACGCTTGCCAATTCGCTCATGCAGCCACGTTCTTCTTGGCCGGTCCAAGCGTCGAAAAGAAGTAACGCTCGACAAAGAACTTGAGGAAGAGCGCGAGGTAGCTCGAGTACATGAGCATACCCCACTTCAGGTTATCCAAGTCAACACGGCATGGTACCTCTTGCTGCTGGTAATGCACGTTGAGGACGCAGACTGTGACACCCACCGCCATCTGTAAGCAAGTTATGGGGGAGGGGTGAGTCGAGGCAGGAACACATCCACCAGCAGCAAGGGAGAACAAGACGAAGGGTTCTCCTACCTGTGCGAGTTGGAGGATGGTCACCAATCGGGCCCAGCGCGGGCGATAACCAATGGCAGTCAAAAAGTAGTAAAAGTACATGACGGCGTGCACCGAGTAGTTCATCGCCACAAAGTAGAGACCACTGGTGGTAACGCACAGGAACAAGGACACACAGCAACAACAACGCAAGAATCAATGCCTGGTCCCTGTGTAAGCTGCAACCAACAGATACCATCCATGTCGCACACCTCGAAGACTCGGTCGCAAACGCGTGCCAGCAGAAGAGCATCACCGTGATGTGGTGGTACCAGTGCAGGAAGATGAGCGGTTTCTTGCGGAGCACGATGAATAGCGTATCCACGAGCTCGGGGACCTTCCCATGTAACAGAGAGTATCACCAGAATGCATAACAGGCTCAGCTGCGATCCGGCTTCAATGGAATAAAGAAACCGCGTGATAGCCTACCTTGGAGAATATAAACAGCGTCACCCAAAAGCCAACGGGCCCATGGCCGTAGTGCGGCCGTGAGGAGGCACACACCGAGTTGTACATGCCACGCGTGTAGATCGTGTTGAGCAAGAACGGTACGGTCCGGAGGCTGCCCATGGCACTGAACACGGCCAGTGTCAGGTTCCACAGTGCAAGAGGGCTAAACCAAACAACAGGATCACATTGGTACACACCATCAGTCACCACCGCTGTGCAATAGCCCCCGACCCAAGACCCAACAAGACCGTAGTGGTAACTCACATGCGCAGCTCAAACGCTGGGCGGTTTCGCATGAGCCACCGCCCAGCGAAGCAAATCATAAGGTACGCGGTAGCCACGTAGAACATGTTGGCCATGGTCTCGGTGCAGAAGTCGATCGCCTCTGCAATATTCTGTTGGCACCACAGCAGCCACCCGTCTCGTCAGTGCGTCATCGCGGCAATCAATCAACTCCGTCCGCCCGCCTGCCCATATATATTACGCACATATTGGCGCTCCCACGCGAATGGGTAGAGCGGCGCGAGGAAGGGTCGCTCGTTGGCCAGGTTCGGAACCTTGAGGTCGAGGCTCATGACGTTGTCGTAGCTGCGCTCAATGATCATGGTCTTTGCTCTGGTATTAGCTCCGTGTGGGGCGGCAGGAGGGGGGCTGGTGTGATGTGTGTCCGTTGCTGCCAGTTGGCGACTGAGAGCGGCATGGCAGTTGGTCGCTGGTCGCTGCTGGTCACTGGTCGCTGGTCGCAGGACGATGGATGCTTGAAGAAGCCAAGCGTACGAGTGAATGAGTGAATGAGGAGGTCCACCCCCTCACTGTCACAGAGAGTCCGCCCCACCCTCGTCCCACAGCAGGTGCCGAGTCCCCCGTGAACGTCAACGGCCATGAGTCGCCTGGAATGTTTACCCGCAGGGCTCTGTGTCGGCCCAAGAACGATGATTACGCGCAGCCTCTGTGGCCGCCAAATGGTTCACCACCACCAAGAACGTGGGCGGCAGGAGCGCTATGACTGGTGTGATTTACCAAGTGGTGTGGAGACGCTAAAAAATGTTCTTCAACAAATAAATACACTGCAGATGATGACAGGATATCCGATGTGAAAGGTAGCTGTGTCGATCAACTATCGGCACGATACGCCACGTTCACACTATTGTATTGTGAAGGGGATGCGCTATGATAGGTAAATTCTGATTGGCTGAAATCAGATGTTATTTTGTCATCAGAGGTACGCTGTCGAGGGTTCGAGGATGCTTTGGCCCCAGCCTTATGAGTCCGGAAATTCCGGCAATCCAAGGGACGCCATTTGGACCCTCGCCACGCTGGTTCGAATGTAACCCACCCCATAAGGTACAAAATGTAACCCCCACAGGGCTACAGAAGCCAGTAGAAAGACCCACGTCATCGTCACCATCCTCTGAATCCGAATCTGAATTGCCATGCAAAATGGACATGATGATGCCGACTCTCCACAGCCCAGCGTAGCCCATCCCTGGCGCCGTGTGTGTGCTCACCCACCAATCGGCACCAGTGCACGGAGCGCATCGAGGCCGCGGTCGTTGTGGCCGTCCTGTAGCCGCATGCTGGCTTCAATCGTGGCCATGTACAACGCCAAGTCCCCGTCATCTGGGAGCACGTGCAGGAGATCCTCGGGCCCGAGCGTGGCGCACACGTGGTTGAGCACGCTCTCCAGCACACCCACTTCATCATGCGCACCCTGCTTCTGCAGCTGCAGCTGCACCTGCAGAGAGAGAGAGAAGCGTATTGATTAGTCTCGCCATTGCGATGGATGTAAAGGAAGAGGAGAAGAAGTAGGGGCATGACGTGAGAACTCACCTTCTTGTCGCTGCTATCGCCGAGTGCCGACAGCGTCTGGATGAGGAAGCGCCACTCGTCCAGCGTCGCGCAGTAGCATTTCCCGTACGGAAGAAAGAGACCCACACAGTCAGGTTTCGCGGCAATCAACCGCAATCCATCGGTCGTTCTGCATAGGTACACGCAGAGACGCCCATCCGTTAGGAATACAACATATACACAACGCAAAGCAAAGGCAAGTCATACGCGAAGTTCCAGCCATCGTACCTTGCCACCTTGGGCAGCGACAAGAGCACGAGTAATGTCGCAAACGCATGGCCCAGTGGTGAAGTCTCCGCCTGGTCTGGCTTATCTATCGAGTTCATAGCGATGGCCTCGTAGTGGGCCAGCACCACCTCTGGTCGGATAAGGGTCTTATCTTGCATCAGCACCAGTACGCGTGTCAGCAGCACACGAACCAGTCCGCGTAATGCTGGTGTAGAAGCTGGCAGGCACCGCGAGGTAATATACTCCATCTCCCACGCCGGTAGCTCCTCATCTCGTCGTTCCGAGCTCTCGCCTCTGTAGAGCAGTTCTTCCTCGCTAAAGAATCGCAGTAGAAGCGCTGGCAGGGCCGCCGCATCACTAGCACCTGCGTCGTCATCCACACTCGAAGAAGAGAGTTGTGAGATCAGCTCCACTGCGCGATGCAGCAGCTCGGTGGCGACCGCGCGGCGTGTCTGGAAGAGCGTCTCGTCATCTTCGTTGATCTCGTCTCGCTCTGAGAGCTCCTGAAGCCGAGGGAAAGAGTCCAATGCCGCGATCAACGTGCGCAATAGCACGCAGTGGTCTGCGCCAAAGGATGCAGGCTTGCCAGTGGCGAGACGGTCTTGATTCGACTGCGTATCGGGTATGGGCGCGACCGGTGTGGTCGAAGAGATGCGAGCCACGGTCACCTGCGAGACCTCCTGTCCGGCAGCGTGGATGCAGAAGAGCACACTGGCCAGCACGGCCTCTCGGTTCGCGATGGCGCTGTGGTAGATAGCCTGGAGGATCTTAGCCAGGAGCAGAGGCGCCTGAGAGAGCAGCGCTCGTGACAGCGAGGTCGCCGCCATGGCTGTGGCGTTGCCAGCGCTCTGCACGAGCAGATCCGGGTGCGCCACACAGAGCCGCTCCAGCGCGCGGGGGCTGTCGGGAAGGACTGCATCCACGCCCTGGCAGAGCGCGTGGTACGAGCACTGCGCACGCAGCGCATCGTGGCGGGCAGGGTCATGGTCCTGGTACGTGCGCCACTGCTCGTCTATGAACGACTCTGCGCGCAGGATGAGCACGAGGCGGGCAATGCGCATTGAGGCGCGGTCCAGACTGGTTGCCTCGCTGAGCATGTCGTGCGCAAACGACAGGTCCTCCAGTGTCCACACCAGGGACGTGTCGATCACCAAGCGGGTGAGCTGCGCTGGCACGTACTCCATGTAATGCGCCAGAACCGTGCGTGTAAAGCCTTCGTTCGTGGTCGGCGAGCGCTGCGAGCGCTGAGAGCGTGAGGGCAGCCGCGCCATGCGATCAGTGTCCGAGGATGGGAACAAACACGCCTGCAGGTAGTCGTGCGTGACGTCACGGACGTGGCTCTGGCCTTCTTCCTCCACCAGGCCCTGAAACACGCTCAGCACCTCACTGGGCGCGCTGTTGGAGGCCACGAAAAAGAGCGCGGCATGCGAGAGATTGCGGGTGTCTCGCGCGAGGAAGATGTGGGCCAGCTCCAGTGCGCACTGGCTCGCCAATGAATCGTAGAGCTCCGTCTCGAGCTGGAGCGCGAGCAGTTCGCGTGCATCCATCGTAGTTGATGCGTCCCGTAATACCGCTACTTGCTGGTTCTCCTCCACGTCATGGAGGGTGCCCGCCCCCACCTCTGCGCGGTATCGGTACAGCGAAAACAGACTGAGAAGTAGATCGACACGAGTCTGGGGCTGGAGGCCACGCGCTGATTGGTAATGCGCGAAAATGGCCGAGGGTGGACTTTGCTGCAGGATCAGCATACTTGGCTGGCTCACGCCAGTGTCGTCGCCGTCTTGGCTGAGGTACAGGCCGCGATCGTGCGCGTCGACCCCACCACGCAGTTCAAACTCGTCCTCTGGGAGATCGTCCATGGCGTTTAAACTCGCAATGCAGAGGAACTCGCGCGGATGGAGATGCAATCCGGAGATGTTTCCTAGAGGGAGCAGCATCACGTACGAGTCCAGCGCTGCCACTGCGAGCATGGGGTGTCGCAGTGGCTCCACGCGGATGAGCTGTGGCTGCGCGGGCTCGGCCAGCACAGAGGCGCTCAGTGCACGTGTGGCGGCGCCGTGGTGGCACGGGCTCCAGATGGACCAGACCTGTAGCGCCGAGGGCGTGACCACAAACAGGAACGAGCTATTGGCAGTAATGCACGACACGGCACTGGTGAAGCTGTAGTGCATGACCACGCGCCCAGATTCCACGTCGGCCTTGGCGTCGTCGCTGTCGGCGTTGGTGCTCGTACTGGCTCGTCCGCTGGCGCTCGCGTTCGTGGGGCTGCCCCGCGCGACTCGCAGCGGAGCCCTCGCGCCCTTGGTACGGGTCATGTCGCCTCGTCCAAAGACCTTCTTGGCCATGCGCTTGCGGGTCACGTCGGCGGCATCCGAGAGGAAATAATACAGGAACGCCTGGTTCACGGTACCCACGAGCAGGCGCGTGTAGCTTCGGGCCTCAAGGGAGGCGCGGTTATCGATCGTTTCGGGCAAAAAGCGGAGGTGCTGAATCCGCTGGTTGGGCGGCTGGAAGCGCTGCAAGAGCACTTTCACATCGCCCTCGGCCACAAAATAGCTCATGGCCTGGTTCACGCGGAGATCCTGGCTCTGCATCAGACCGGCGAGGTTCCATGCCTCCTGCTGGGCCTCACCTCGGTCCAGCACCACGGGCAGGTGCTCTGGTTCGGTCGTGAGGTGCTGCAGCTGCAGGTACTCGTCCTCGTCCTCGATCTCTCCGTAGGACGCCAGCGGGATCGAGATGGCCTCGAAGGCGCTGGCGTCGTCCTTGCCGCTGAAGTGCACACAGTCGGGGCCATCCTCTGGAACATCGTGCGCGAATCCCTGATGGCGCGACCCACGCGTGTGGTGCTCACTGGACGGCAGCGACGAGGCTACCTCCACGCCACGTCGTGCATGGTTGTTACTACTGTTGCGGCTACTGCTGCTTGCCGTGGACGACGCCGCCATGTCCTTGACGCTCTGCACATGCACCTCTATCACGCGGACTTCGGTGGAGGACGCATAGGCGACGTAGACGCCGTGGATGGCCACCGACTCGAGCACGTGGTACGCGCCCTGCTGCGACATATCCACCTTGAGCTCCATCACATGCTCGAAAAAGCCCTGGCTGCATTGCCAGATGTTGAGCATATTGCCCATGGCCACCACCACACGCCCCGTGAAGCTGCACACGGCCACGCAGTCGGCCTTGCGCGTTGAGCCCGGGGTGTCCAGTACGCCCAGCGGTAGCGTGTACCCGCGCACCATCTTCTGCTCGCGCCAGTCATGGTAGACGCAGAGGAAGGTCTCCTCATCTCCGTCCTCCGCGTCCTCATCACCGCCGCTGCCGCTGCCGGCCACACGGTCGCTCTCCAGCGTCACTAGCGAATCGGAAAAACTCGTGTAATGCAGCGCATATACGCGTGCGTGGATGGTCGAGAACTCGTGGAGCAGCGCCGCGCAGGACGCGGCATAGACGCGGATCACGCCCTCCGAGCTGCTCGCCACGGCGAAGGTGCCATCACCCGTGGTTCGTGACGCGCTGGTGATGCAGCGCGCGTCCGAGCCCGTGGCTAGCGCCAGCGAGCGCACGAAGACGCCGTCCATTAGATGGCTGTGGCGTTGAGGATTTGATTGCTGGAGCGCTTGATCGCGTTGACTTTTGGCTACCCAAAGCGAAGAAGTGAAGTGGATCCGGATAACGTGGTATCCGGATCCAAACAGACAGGTCGGAGATAGACGGGAGAGTACTGTACGCTAGTCCGCTTCCGCTGGTCTGCAGGTTTTTCAATGGCACAACACTTGTACAAAAGACAGCGAGTTCGCACGCGCATCGTCGGTGGCACACCAAGTACCTCTGTGTTCGCAACGGTTCTCGAGGGGGCACTGCGCCTGATACCGGTAACTTTTACCCGCATTTTGCGTACCCAGCGAACAGACACAACCAGTCAGACCTGGCAGGAAGTCAGCACGCATGCGAAACGCACACAGCGAGCCGTCCTGACGGATCGAAAGGTGCCCCCCCCACCCACACCCTCACACACCCACAAGCAGGGAGCAGCAGGCGTCAGGCATCAGACACTGCGACCACTGCTGCGGAAGGTGATAGTGCAGCGCTGCGCAGAGGCATTGGCGCTGTGGGGATGAGATGCGGTCGGTGGTGCTGCTGCTTGGCGCTTTCGTTTTCTGTGACGAATCCGAAGGATGGCAGTCCGCCCGCCATCTGGTGCCCGCGTCGGTGGCAGCAGCGCCTGGCTGGCTCTTGAGTTGTGCCGTCAACCTGTCGAGACGACGGAGCACAGAGCGTAGAGCGAAGAGCGTAAAGCGTCTATAGGTTGACAGTCCGCGCCGAGTGTAGAGCGTGAGGAAGGCGCCATCTCCTAATTCTGCTCATCGCTCCCTCCCCGAGACTCTCTCCCCTCTGTCGGCCTGCCCTGCCCGTACATGGCCCTGGCCCCGTGCCCAGCCACCTAGCTGTCTAGCTGTCTAGCTGTCTAGCTGCCCCATCATCGTGGTTGTCTCGGAATCTGGAACCGCCGCCATGCCGCCGGCGCCGCCACCCAAGAGCGGGCGCGGCGCGCGCACGACGAGCGAGGACGAGGCGTCGTTCTCGTCCACGTCCACCATGGACTCGGACTACGAGATCCCCATGGCGCTGCAGTCGCTCAAGTCGTGGTCCAACGAGCGCGTGTCCTCCAAGGTCTCGCAGACGCTGTCGGGCATGATGTCGATCCGCGAGTCGCAGACCGTGCGCTTCAGCATGGCCACGGCCTCCAAGTGGAAGAAGATCGGCTACAACCCGTACAAGCCCGACGCCAGCGGCTACACGGCGCTGCACCGCGCCGCCAAGCGCGCCGACGCCTCGGTCATCGACTCGCTGCTGGCCATGTACGACGGCCGCCCGTTCGAGCTCGCCGCCATGGCGTCGGCCAAGCAGCAGCAGATCGCGCTGCACATCGCTGCCAAGTTTGGCAACGTCGAGGGCGTGCGCCTGCTGGCCGCGCCCGAGTTCCGCGCGCTCGTCAACCGCCCCGACCGCAACGGCAACACGCCGCTGCACTTTGCCGCCACCTCGAGCGCCGGCGACGCCGCGTCCGTGGTGGCGCTGCTGCTGCTGCGCGGCGCCAACCCCACGGCCAAGAGCAACCACGGCGTCTTCCCCATCGTGGCCCACGTGCTCACGGCGCAGCAGGACGACCCGGCCGTCGTGGAGCTGCTGCTCAAGTACGGCAGCGACCCCAACACGCGCGACTCGGCGGGCAACTCGGTGCTGCACATCGCTGTGTCGCAGGGCCTCTGGGCGGTGGCGTCCGTGCTCGTGCGGCAAAGCGCGCGCCTGACGCTCAAGAACCAGGACGGACTCTCCGTGCTGGACCTGCTCACGCCCACGCAGCTGGCCTGGCTGGCCAAGTTCATCATCCACGCGCCCGAGTGGGTGCCTGCCGCGGACCGCAAGAGCTGCATGGTCTGCGAGCGCCACTTTGGACTCTTTGTGCGTCGCCACCACTGCCGCCTCTGCGGCCGCCTCTGCTGCGGACCCTGCACCAAGTTCAAGCGGAAACTGCCCTTTGCACGCGCCAGCGTGGGCTACGCCAGGGCCGCCGACAGCCAGCTCATGAAGGTCTGCAGCATGTGCATCACCGTGCGCTCCGTCACGGACAACGAGCTTGAGGCCTCGAACGACCACCTTGAGGCGCTGATATCCAGCCACGTGGCCCACGACCGCGACCACGACCACGACTACGAGAGCAGTGACTCCATGGCTGACGAGTACGGCCCGTGAGGGCGTGGTGCCAGCGAGTCCCTTTATATATTTGCCCACCCACCCCACTCCACTGCGTCTCAGCCTTCTTCGCGATGGACCAGCTCTCAGCACAGGGCCGGTGAAGGAATAGAAAACACCGGACAACGGCGTCGCGTGGAAACCCTGCGACGACGGGCTCGGTCAATGCGGGTGGGGGCGGGTCGCAACGCCATCACCCGAGTGATACATGTACAGACGTCCGTACCGTAGTCTTTCCACCAGGCCACGAGGTCTGCGAGGCCAGCCAGTCAGCGGGCCTCCTATCCTAACTCAAGTTTTTTTAACCATGACTTCCGTGCCTCCATCACTCGCTGTGTGTGTGTAAGTTTGTTGTTCCATTGCCCATTAGTGTTGTCTTGGACGCATGCATGGATTGTGCTGTGTTGTTTTGTGGGTTTTCCGTATTATTTCCGCAGATATAAGCACTTGCGCACAAGTATGCATGTCAGTGCTTCTCCTTGTCGTCCCCTCCCTCCCTCCATCCATCCACGAGACCGCCCGTGTCCATGGAATACGATTAGACAGGCTGTCCCTACGTGGTAGGGACTGGGACTGCCTCAGTTCAAGCACGTTACGCCGCACTTCCGTCCGTTCATTCTGGTTGAAGCAGTCTACGCCTGGTATGCACCATGCGTGGGTAGCATCATCGGACCTCCTTCCTTCATACTGTTTCAAGAACCAATGCCATTGAGTCGGTCAGTTCATCTCTATTGCTCACTCACTACGAGAAAGTATGTGTCACGCAACGCGATACGGCCGTCATCCATAACGCACCTCTTGAAGTAATAGTACAGGAAGTCCGCCATCATGAGCATGTGCCCGATCTGCACAAAGATCACGGCATAGCCAACGTGCTGGCCGGCATCCTTCTCGCCCAGCTCGTGGTACGACGAAAACCAAAACACCAAGTGCAGGAAGCTGCCAAACGCGAGCGCGTATACAAAATGCGAGATGCACGACTCCACGGCACCACCGCCCTGTTCCAGCGAGAGCAACACGCACGACGAATGAGACAACTCGGTTAGTGCCACTCCGTCTCCACCTCTCCGTGTGAACCCAAGCCATGCAATCGTTCTGTAGATGTGGTGAGCCAACGTACGCGCTTCTGGAACATGAACAGCTGGGGCAAAATCGCTGCCGCCTCAATGTAAAGCGCAATAGTCCATGCAACGTCCGCCAGCCAGTTCCGGTTGAGGTTTGGGTGGATAATCTATCACGCGCGCATCGTTCACAATGACGACACATTCAACGCGGTGCAAGCACGTAGAAACAAGCAACATGAGCACTCAACCAGTCGTTCCAACGTGAATGCGGAGATGAAAGGCGGAAGCCGTACCATGCCGAGGAGCATGCACGGCACCAGAATGTAAAGCGCCCCCAGCTCGGTCGGGACATGCAGCCATCCAAACGAGTCGTAGCGCATCTCGTACGACGAGTTGAAGCGCACCATCACCAAGTAGATGACCACGCAGCACATCGCAAAGGCGCTGATTTCCAGGAACGAGTAGAGCCAATCCCCGCTTCGGTCGTAGGGGAGGTAGCCCTGGTAGCGCAGGATCGAGCTCAAGCGGAAGAAAAACACAAACGCATACAGCTCCAGCGTCTTGAGAGACAGACCTAAAGGGTCAACACACATACACACACACACGCACGACGGGTAAAACCACCAGATGACCGTGTTAGTGAGGTGAGTCATCTTATCTTGTCCAGTGAGGGTCGACCGAGGTACGAGTCCTGTGGGGCAGCAGCCGTTTGGTACCTACCTGACACTGATTTTTGCGAGAACGCCTTAAAGATCAGCACTGCAAACCCGAAGGCGCGGACGAAGGAGCCGAACGTCTGCCCAGCACACAAACAACGGAAGGATTAGTCACGACTGCACTAGCTGTGACAATGCGATGCAAGTAGGAGGAGCGAGAGAAAGAGAGAGGCAGAGGCTCGACCACTCATCCCCCCTCCCCTGGCTGCATGTATCCATGGAGTGCTTCCACTCCACCGCAGTGAGTTCGATTACTACCGCATCGCACCATCAAGAACGAGAAGTCGCCATCACTGAAAAGGTGGTAGCAGAAGAGCACCACCACGAAGAAGCCCGACCAGAGCGAGATGTTGCTCTTGTGCGTCGTCAGGAAGGCGCTGCGCAGTGCCCCCCGATCCACACGCATACCATCGGAAGAAGTAAGCGAAACCCCGTATCATACCATCAGTCCGTTAGCACAAGCGATCCCTCCATGCCAACGCAGAGCCGCGGAGGAGAAGGAGAAGGAGTAGAAGAAGAAGAAGGAGAAGAAGAAGAAGAAGAAGGGACGTACGCGCCTGGGTACTTGTCCTTGCCCATGCTTGCGTGTTGGTTTGGAACTGGAAGCGGAGGCGATGGCGATAGCGATGGCGATAGCGGAAGCCGTGTGCACGTGGAGGTGGTCTGCCCCGAGTCGTGACGTGTCGGATTGTGTGCCCAGTGGCCTCGCTCGGATTGCGCTGCTGGGGCTATTTGCCGCGGGCCCCTATGATGCCGCGCGTCCTTCTTTTCCCCCCTACACAATGGTATAGCGGGTGGGCGGGTATCGTTGCTGGCAGCCCACCCGACCCGTTGGGGTGGGAGAGCGAAATAAGGTCTATTTACTGCGATAACAGTCCAGATTGTCCAAATTGTCTCTCTCATTAGAGAACTTTAGCAAATCACTTTTGGAAAATCTCTGGAGATCTACAGACAACTCACAGTTACGTGACTCACAATTAGGTGACAAGCACAGTTATGAAACCGCATTTCGTTGGACAGTAACTATGGGCAACTTTTGGGCAGTCTTAAAGCAGTGTGTTTTGACGATCCGGACAAAAGGGACTGGCCATTGTTTCAGAAGGTGTATTCTGTACTTTAACAGGCAGCAGCGCGTCACGATTACCGGTATGGGGCTTGAACCAGCGGCTGGTGACGCGACCCGGTGAGGCAGAGCTGGGAGAGGAGTCAGCGCAGGAGAAGCGGTTGAAGATGGCGAGGGCAACTGAAGATCGACGGAACCGCGGATCGCGCCAGCACAAACAAGAACCATCCGAGGAGGAGTGCCGTGAAGGGGGTGGCCATGGACGCAAGATGCAAGAGGACCGAGCGCGAGCGAGGTGAGAGAATGGGAGAGAGAGAGAGCACTCAGTCCAAGATTTTCGGAGATAGGAAGAACTTGTCATTGCGAAGAGACTCGTGAAAGAGGGGTTTTAGAGAGCGTGTGTTGCAAAGAGACAACAAGAGAGCTTTACCCACTCTATTGACGTGTATTGGCTTGGTGTTGGCTTGAAGTGCTTTGTGTGGAGTTGGTGTACCACGAAGTATTAATAGTGGCGCTAACTTAAGGCTTGAGGGGATCAGAAGCTTACTTGGTGGTCATACTGGGGCCTATCCAACGGTCACCAGTCACTCTGGAAGCAACCCCGAGAGGGAGTGGAGTGTGAGTGTGTGGAAGCGCAAGAGAAAGCGGACGAGAAGAGAACCTGCTGACGAGCGGAAGGCCAGTCCGGAGTGGAAGCCGGTGCGGCTTCCACGGTCTGAGGTGGCATGAAATACATAATGGACACACCCTGTATGTATGGAGCGGCAGCCAGAGCCGACTGCGGATTTACCCTCGTTGGCGCTGGAGCGGCGCTCACTTCCATGCTGGTCATTGGTGGCGCAATCGAAACTGCTACTTCCTCCAGATCTGGCAGGCGTGAGCTGGTCTTCTCCCCTTTCTTCTCCCGGCTCTTCTCGGCAGTCTACAACGTCACACTCTGGGAGCTTGAACTGGATGGCCACTCGTCGGAGGACGGAATGCCTTGGGGCTCTCGAATCATGTTCGGGTCAACCCGGCCAGCTTTAGGACTGGTGGTCTACGTATCGCGGAGGGAGTTCGTGCTTGACCAACTCTGTTACTTCGGCGTGAAGGAACTTCATCGCTACCGAAACGTTCTCGAGCAAAATGACCTGGTCAATGTCCTTAATCTGCTGGACTCTGGCGTTGGCCTCCTCTACCAGATTCTGGAACGCGTAGCCAGCCTCGTGTTGGCGATACGTCTGTCGCAACGACCTCTTGATTACGTGTATCGAAGACCTTCACTCTTAGAAGCACAGTCATCCAGATGATTACCTTCTCTAAGGATTACGCGTCGGCTCAAGGTGAGACAAGATTGTGGGTGGCAA
>JAADWT010000747.1:0-15025 GCA_023336285.1 Pythium grandisporangium
AAAGTTTGTCACGTTGCGCGAGAGTGGCAGTGCGCATAAGTCTGTTCCACCATGTATATTTGCGCACTTTTGTGGATGACAGTGCTCGCATGTTCTGTGACGCGCCAGGGTCAGTCAACCGCACCAATCAGACCGTCCCATTCAACTTCAAGCCCTCTGAACTGATTTGGTTTGCGAGTTTCGACCAATGATCGCGCCGTTTATTATTAGTTGTGGATCCTCGTTCACCCCCAAGAGATACGCAATTCCAACCACCATCGCGTTTACAAAGACCGAGAAACCCCCGAAAATGGAAGATGGAAAATGAACCGCATGCGCTTCATCGCCTTCTCTTTATCCCCGTCGTCCTCCTGACGTGTAGACCTGGAGGACCCCCCTCCGCTTTCACAGGCAATAGCCACCTGCATCCTTCCTTTTCTCCGGGGAAGCCATGCTCTCTCTCTCTCGCTCGCTCTCTTCGCTTCCTCTGCACCTGCCTGGGTTGACGGGAGATTCACTCTCTGGAAGGGACAGGACGCGCATTCATTCTCACAGGTCGCATCTTCTTTCTTCTTCGCCCGGGGGGCAGGCCCCACACTTTGTTCTTGTGATTGTGCGGCACAATCACAAGAACAACAACGGCATTCGCCTGATCAGTTGGCCTTTTGGCGGGTTGAGTCGCGGCTCAAGGTCGAATAGTAAATAATTGGTCATCGCTCTACGTGCCCCGCGATCTTTTCCCCCTTCATTATCTGAGTTGGCGGCGTAGGTGTCTTGTTGAACCGCTCCGATTCAAGCGTGCTCTCACTCATTGCCCACGGGCCCTCCCTCCCCTCCACTCGTCCGACCCACCGAAGCTCACTGACCAGATCGTCATGACGGCTTGAAGAGCGAGCGCGCGTTCTCGTTTCTCTTCTCTCTTCCCCCCAGTCATGCGGTTTATCGTTGGAGAGAAGCACGCGAATCAAGGGATCAAGAGGAACAGCACCACGAGACGGACCATCAGTGAGCAAGCACACAGGAAGAAACAGCAGAAGGAGAAGACAAAGAAGAACAAGAGTGAGCACCCACGCCCGTTTGGTTGAACGGTTGACGGAGCATGGGCGCCGCCACGAGTACACGGAAACTTACCGTGGATAGCATTGCGCTGCTGGAGATGCTGGAGCCCAGCGCCGCCGAGAGGACGCACAAGGCCCAGGTGCGCTGTCGCATCGAGGCGTTGCTCAAGACGGAATGGCCCTCGTGCCGCGTGCTCCCATTTGGCTCAACAGAGACGTGAGTACAGACCCACAGGCAATGGGCTGGTTTGATGACTGGGCTGGGTGGTGTATTAATGCTGCGTGGTGGACTTGTATATGCATGTTCAATAGTGGGCTCGGCTTTGGTGGTAGCGATTTGGACCTTGGGATCTACTTTGAAGACGTGGATGCTGATTGCCAACACCATTTTTCACCAAGTGAGCGCTGTCAAATGCTATCAACCGTTTGCGCACGGCTTGGGTGTGAGTTTGAAATCCGAGAGTTTGTGCAGCACGCGCGGGTGCCCATTGTCAAGCTGTGGGATCGTGGCACACGAGTAGCTTGTGATATCTGTGTGGGAAGTTTTCACGTGTTGCTGAACACGGCACTACTCAAGAGTTATGGGCAAATGGATCCACGTGTTCGCCCCATTGCGTTTGCGATCAAGCACTGGGCCAAGCAGCGCGGGATCAATGATTCCGCGAACGGAACACTAAGTTCATATGGTACGAGGTGCCACTTGTGCATTCGGATGCTTTTTATCTTGCTAATCTCGAGGGTTTCTGTCCTGTTGTAGGCATCATGCTATTACTGATCTATTACCTGCAGTCCCCGCAAGCACAGCACGTACTGCCACCCGTGAGCCCGATGTTTCGATTCATTCTCGCAGAAACATCGCTTACCACCTTTTTGATGCGCCTGAGCGCACTGCACCTGCATGAACGTGGTGCAACCTTTGGAACCTCCACGCAGGAGTCAGTCGGTTCCCTCCTGATTGGCTTTTTCCGCTTCTATGCATCCGAGTTCAACTACGAGGACAGTGTGGTTAGCATTCGAATGGGGCATGCAATCTCAAAGACGACCAAATGGAGCCGCTCCGTCCCCTGGCGGCTCAGCATCGAAGACCCATTCGAGCTGACCCATGATGTCGGCCGGGTCTTGTTTAGTGTCAAGGGTCAAGAATGGATCAATCGTGAATTTCAGCGCGCGCATGAGCTTCTGTGGGAGGGTCATCGCCTGCAGACAGTCTGTGTGGTTGATTCGACGGCGTGGAATTGGTGTGCAACCTGCTACATTTGTGGACGTGGAGATCATTCGGCGCGTCAGTGCGCTCAGGTCGTGTTTCGACTCTCTGGAACGACAAGTGAGCAGGAGTCGACTGCGGCGACAGCGCATCGTGACCCAGTGGGCGATTGTTGGTACTGCGGAGGAGCTGGGCATGTCAAGTCTACGTGCCCATTGCATGTGTTCCTTGATATTCCAAATCCCACGGCATTAGGATCGGATGCGGTAAACGCGAAGAATCTTCAGCATCCAGGAAGACCAGAAGAAACCAACATCGAGAAAATGAATCCACGAAGCCGTGCTCACGGCGCATTCGCCCATGGTGAGCAGTCTCTTGGTCCTATTCCAGCGCGCAAAATCGGTTATACTCGCCACGTTAAGAGCAAGCCGCACCAATGGGCCTCACCACCGCTCGCCGTAACCCAGTCGTCACCCATCAGGACCACCTCAAAGAAGAAGAAGCGCTTACGCCAGAGCTTTCCATCCGTACCACCGTCATCCCCCGAACTGGAGCGATCCCACAAATACTTGCATGCAGCCGCACGCCTGTATTCATCGTCCCATACTAGCAAGTGTGGCCGCCACCCCAGCAAGCCCGGCCGCCATTGCGCCAAGCTCGTGGATATTCCATGTCTTTCCTGACGTGGATCCTAAATTTTGGACAATCTCATTTTTTTACTTTATCACGTTAACTTTGGTGGAAACGAGGTGGTGAGCGAACTGTACCAAATAAACGGTACAGACGGCCACGCCATTTGCTTGGAGTGGCTTTTGGTTGGTGGGCACATCGTCGACACGCTCAAGCAAACCACTTGATCAATCCTCAAGCGCCACTAGCGTGTCGTGAAGCTACCGGCCCTGCACAAGTCCCTGCTTAGCCGTCATGTCTGTGCGTCGCAACGTCCGTCTTCGCCGCGAGTACCTCTACCGCAAGGGGCTCGAGGGCAAGGAGCGCTCTCTGTATGAGCGCAAGGTGCAGCTCAAGGACGCCATTCGCAGTACGTCACGTGGTGATTGATTGAGACACCCACTTCCCCAACCGCCATTACGTGCCGAGGAGGAAGGGAGTGCAATCGGATGGATGGATGCGTGCATGTTACGGTTTGTGCTAATGCAATATGGGATGATGAATATGTAGGTGGTAAACCCATTCCGACCGAACTTCGCGGCGAGGAATCCAGCCTACGCCACGAGATCGAGTACGACGATGACGTGCACGAAAAACCACTCAACACCATTGACGATGAATACAAGAACGGTGGCATGTTCGACCCCAAGATCGCGGTCACCACGTCTCGTGATCCGAGCTCGCGGCTCAAGCAGTTTGCGCAGGAAGTGCGCCTCATTTTCCCGAACGCCATGCGCCTCAACCGTGGTGCGCATACCATTGGCGATGTACGTGTGTCATGCGGTTTACGCTTTCTGCTACTTATCCTTTGGGACTCATACTGGGCAATTCAAAGTCTGAGTCCCGAAAAAAAAATGAAAATCAAACTGACGATGGATGATCTCGACAGTTGGTGGATAGTGCTAGGTCCCATGACTATTCCGACCTGCTCATCGTGACCGAGACCCGTGGTGAGCCCGACGGGTTGGTGGTGTGCCATCTCCCGTACGGCCCCACGGCCTACTTTTCACTCAATAGCGCCGTGCTGCGTCACGACATTGAAGACCGCGCCAAGGTGTCGGAGGCATATCCGCACATGATCCTCAACAACTTTGAAACCACGCTGGTACGCTTACGGCATCGTACTAAATAGTACATGGGCGATTTCGTATGCGTAGCGTGTTGGTATGTCGCTCATTCACTCACGTATACTCATGCGTTCTCTCTGCCTCTCGCTCATGCCACAGGGCAAGCGTGTGTCCAATATCCTCAAGCACCTCTTCCCGGTTCCCAAGCCCGACTCGAAGCGAGTTATCACGTTCTCGAATGACAACGATTTTATCTCGTTCCGTCACCACGTGTTTAAGAAGACAGGGCGCGAAGTGGAATTGCAGGAGTGTGGGCCCCGGTTTGAGCTGCAGCTCTATCAAATCAAGCTCGGCACGTGCGACCAGAAGGAAGCCGAGAACGAATGGGTGCTGCGGCCGTACATGAACTCAGCCAAGAAGCGCCGCTTACTTTAAAGTTACTGGCCCACCTCATCCTGGCATGCCTCATGTCAGTCGCACTGCATGCACGAATCGCCAACCTTTAGAAGCCTCACTCGATCGGATTCCAATGGGCGAGGGAAGAAGTAGATATGTACACTACTCAGTGGTGCTCACGCTGAATATGAACATGGATGGACTTTGCTTGATTTCTGTTATGTAATCTGCCGTCCTTCCTGCTTTCTACCTACCCACATAGAGCACACCACCTGAAACTTGCCACGGCCAGGGCACTACATCTGAATTGTGTGCTGACTACGGTATATTTCCATCACTCCGCAATGTATTGCTCACAGAGAAACATTAATGTCGGCCTGCAAGAACGAGTCGCCTGGTACACGCGCGAGGATCTTGCTGAACGGATCCACCGGTGGAGCATACATCTCGAATGTCACCGACCCGCTCGTGATCTTGCCTAAGTCAAGGCGGAAAAACGTCCAGCATCCAACTTCATTCTCTTCCGTCAAAAGGCTACGGTGCCGCAACTCCATCACAGCCACACAACCTACAAATGTTCACCGCATTCAAAACTGTTAAACAAAGAACATAAAACAACAACAAGCACCACAAATAAATCGGGAGACTTACCATCCTTTAGATGTTCCAGTGGTGTCTGAATGTTCCACGTATTCCCGAACCACCAGTAATTCCCTCCAGCCTGGATAAGCGAATTTGGCGTCTGTTGCTCGTTTTCCACAATGTTGCCTTTCACGTCCAACAAATACAGGTTGAAGTGCGGGGTTTGCATAACCGGACCGGTGGCCACCGCCACAGCACCCAAAAACACCGAAACGTAAGTGCTATCAGCCACACGTTGAGGCGCCTTAAGAAGTGGCATTCGTGCTTGACCATCTTCAGGCTCAGCAAGCGTAGCAGGATCCAATATCTCCTTCATGTCATCTTCAAGTGCGATGTCGACCGGTGTCTGCTCCTTTTCGTTCTTCACAGATGGGTCGGCACCCTTCTTCATCAACGTCTCCACAAGATCATATCTGTTAAGCATCACGGCATAATGCAAGGCTGTGTCTCCGTTGATGTCCATAGCATTGGGGTCAGAGCCATTTTCAATGAGCCACACAGCAACCTTGGCAGCTTCGAAACCTTCATCGTCATCGTTCTGCACTGCCAAATGAAGAGGCGTCAATCCGGTCTTATTCTTCATGTTGACGTATTCACGACGCAGGAACGTGTCGATGCAGATCATATTTTGGTACGGTGGGCACGTTGTAGCGATACGCACGCCTTGCACCTTGCGAATGGCGGTCATCCATTCGTGCACTTCCTCTTCAGTTTCAGCCACGAAAGATAACAAACCCTCCGGGTTTTTAGAGCTCTTGAGCCGGGGTGAGTGCAACTCGAAACAGTGATCCACATGCGAAATGCGCTTGATAGTTGCGTCGCACAACTCCATAATCTTCAAGGGGACCCGCTCCTTGGGGGCTTTGTAGTATGACAGGCACACCTCATCGACTACCACGTAGCGCTTTGTAGCCCAACGGTTCCCACTAGCTTTCTTCAGGTAGCCTTCCTTGTAAATCTGTAATTGCACGGTTGTAGGCAAGATTGGAGGCAATGCCGTTGACAATCGTCGATGACCACCAGCCGCAGTAGGGGTTGCTGACGACGAAACCAAAGATCGGCGCATGTTAGTGCGTTTGGGAGCCGCTGGTGGCATAGAGAATGATGCTGCAGACATCGATGAAACTGATGACGAACTGTTACGATTCATAACCATCTGTTGTTGCTTCGATGGAGAATGGATCGACACAGAAAGCGAAGGTGGTCGTCCCATTGACGATCCCATCGGTGTTGTCGCGCCACTACTGATCGAAGAACCACTGCGCAAGCGATAATCCGGTGACGGAGCCATTCCAGGTAGATCGTCTAACAGACCACTGGAGCTACTGCTACTCGCGCTACGATCACGAGCACCAGCAAAGGCCTGGAGCCCCGAGCCACTTGGGCCCGAATTACGGTTGGCAATCCGAGCAAGTAGTTTAACCATGTCAACATGTGCAAGACGGCTAGCATAGTGCAAAGGAGTCGAACCATCGGAGTCCTTGCCGTACACGAGATCCTCCATTTGAGGAGTCTCCTCCAAGACGAAACGTGCCAGGTTGAGATCGCCATTTTTCGCCGCAACGTGTACAAGCGACATCATGTCACAACTGCGGTCACGGGCACGGAGCATACCAGGCGCTTGTTGAGCGATATGCAGCACATCAGTTAGGTTGAATGCATGAGCAGCCTCAAAAATTGCTTGCGTACGGTTACGCAATCGAATGCGTGAAACATACAGCCGAATGACGCCCACAACTCGGGCCATGGCGCGGCGTCGAAGGTTCAAAACACGATTAGCCTTGCGCTGGCGGAACATACTTTGAACAATCACAATGTACCTCCGACTACGTCGGTAGCGCTTTCGCTGCAGGTAACCACGAGTCCTCGCCTGGAAACGCACGATGGCCCGGCGGCTTTTAATGAATGATCGCCGCGTGAGATACTTTCGAACTGCAGCCTGTGCAACAATGGTAGCAGCTTGAAGGTTGTGGTATCGACGCCTCGTGACATACATGCGCGCTTGAGCCTGACAAAGAACGATGCTGCGACGTTCTGACTGGAAGGAACGACGCACCGCATGGCCACGCCACAGCGCTTGCATAAGCGCTAGTCCATGCAAGTCACGCTTGTACTTTCGGCGCTGAGCTTGCATACGCCACAAAGACTGGATAGTGACGATATCCTTTCTGCTAGCAAGGAATTGCTGCCGCGCTACAACCATTCGTCCGAAAGCTTCAATGCGAGTAGCCATTTTCTTTTCGTGCAAAAATTTGCGGCGAACCAGTGCACGGCGGATCATGGCCTGTGAATGGATGGTAGCCTCACGGCCACGCAGGTATTCGGTCCGGACTTTGTTAGCGCGGACTCGCGCCTGGATCATGATGATGCGCTTTCGCGAACGCTGAAAGCTACGCCGAGCTAGGAAACCGCGCACAATACGAACAATCTGCCGTTGTGCTTTGTTTCTACGGACGGCACGCTCACGAGCCTTCTTGCCAAACTTCAATCGTGCAAGGAAACCACGCCCCACAGCGTGCAGTGTAATCGCAGCCTTTTTCATGTCCGCGTATTTATGCTTGCCGCGGTAGCCCTTATAACGCGCTGCAATAACTGAGGCAGCCAACCGCATGCGAATAAAATTCTGGCGTTGCTTGCGCATACGCACTGCATTTGCAACAATGGATGCAGCGTGACGTTGCTTAAGGAACCGTTTGCGGGCAAGATAGCACCGGGTCTGTGCATTAATCTTAGTTGCCGCTTTGGGGGCATTCTTGAGATACCAAACATGGCGCCGAGCAATTTTTCCTCGCACACGGCTCTGCACGGTTACGGTTGCATTACGCAAGCGGAGATACTTGCATCGCTCCAAAAACTGACGAACCACAGCGTTCAATTGCGTAATACGATGGCGCATCCTTTTGAAATGAGATCGAGCTGCATGCATACGAGCCATTGACTGCACAATGATCACCTGACGACGCAAAGCTTGATACTGTTGCTGCTGAAGTCGCCGACGCACTTCCTTTTGGATTTTTGTTGCTGCAGTATGCGTGATCTTGCGTGCCTCGTTATCGAGGATACGTAGCTGGCTGTCACGCAAAAACACCTTCTTGTGACCCATTTGCCAATTATCGCGCTCCAAGTAGCGCAGAATGAATTCACAATACTCTCTTTCGGTAAGAGCAGCGCGGCGATCAGGGGCAACCTTCGACGCTGCTTGGCGAGTGAGAATAAGGTACCGCTGGTAGAACTCGCCAAACGAGCGACGAACAGGGTACCCAGAGCGACGAATCCGAACCGTTTCCATGACGCCAAGGTACACGAGCTGATTAAGAATAAGAGCAGCATTCCATCCTTGCGGAAATCGTAGGTTGTTGGGCTTCACGCAGCGTACAAAAGACGGCATGGTGGCACGAAGCTCCAACATAAGATCAGCCATTTGGTCACGAAATTTGCGACCTACCGTCATCGTGCCTGTCATCTTGCTCGTAGTCGGACGCTGCAAGCGACGTGCGCCATTGCCTGCCGACGCGGCAGGCTTTGGCGGAAGTGGGAATAGCTGGCGGTTAAAGTCACACTGTGAACTTTGCATCAGTGAAAGCAGATCGTTGTGAAGTGAATCGTCATTCTTCTCGAGAAAACCGGCCACGTTGTACGTCACTTCACCGGCGTAGTGATGGATCGTGAACTGATCGGTAGCAAAGCGAGGCTTGGAATAGTACACAGTTGTACCTTCGGGGATGCGACCTTGTGGCAAATGGGTCTGGTTCAACTTCTGGATAAAGTTTTCATCACTAGCTCGGCGACCAAGCATGGCTTGCTCATCCAGCAAGCAAAGAATTCCAAGAGGTTTCTTGTCGATGAGCTCAAGGCATGGACCGTTATCCTTGAATTGTAAGCGAGAGAAATCAATACCTTCCTCGACATACACTTCTTGTTCGTACACGAATACGTGCTGGTTGAATTGTTGCTGAAGCATCTCATTTGTGTAGTTGATGCATAACTGTTCGAATGAGTTGAATTGCAAGCTCTCAAAGCCAAAAATGTCAAGAATACCGATAAAGCGCGGTGCACTGCCGTTCATTCCATTCGAGCTCCCAGCGCTTCCACTGCCGATGGTTGACGTAGAGACATTGATTTTCCCAACAAGCCAGTCGAAAAGCTTGCTGAAGATGTCCTTGGCCAATCCGTTTCTCGATTTGTTCGCTTCCAACGCTGATAAAGAGATCTCTGCAACGGATCCACGAGCACCAGCGGACATGGTACGCTTGGTGAGAGCGAAATCGAGCTCGGCCGAAGTGACTTGCATAAGTTCCGCAAGCGCAGCTACAGCTTCTGGGTTCGTCAGCTCGGCCTCGAGCTTCGCATTTTCAGTAAACTCAAGGTTTCCGAGATGCAACACGGCAGACACAAGCATGAAGATGTCGCGTTGTAGTCCGGCATCAATACCAATGGTGCTCATAGCCTCGACCAGCTCCTTAAAGTCCTTCTTGTCGTTGACTTCGGGACACTGGATGCAGTTACCCTGGTTCAGATAGGTGTACTCACCCGCTGGTTGCAATTTGTACGTCGCCCGATCCGCAGGCGCGAGGCCGGCGCATAGCTGGTAGAAAATATGGTAGTTGCGCTCAGCCTCGGAACAACCAACGATGCGACTCTTTTCGAGCAAGAAGTGGCTGGTCGTAGCACCGGAAATCGTCCCGTCAACTTTGTAGTAGATCTTGATAAACTTACCAAACCGACTACTGTTGTCGTTGCGGATTGTTTTCGCGTTACCAAACGCTTCCAGGATTGGGTTACTCTGCAGCACACATTGCTCAACAGATGACCCGCCCGCTGGTTTAGCAGGCTCCTCTGACTCAGTAGAAGCGGATGAAGCCGCCTTCTTTTCAGCTTTCTTGCCAATCTCACTGATGTTGGCCAAATACTACGGTGACACGCATGGTGAATCAGTTATTGCACATGTGCCAGAATCACATACAGACTCGATCTCGCTCAAACCTTGTATAAAAACGCACCCGCATGATATACTTGGAAGCTTCGGTCTTGCCAGCACCACTCTCACCGGATACGAGAATCGATTGGCACTTGCCATCCTTGGAGAGCGCGTGGTACGCGCCATGCGCCGTCGAGTACACGTGCGGCACCGGATTCTCTAGCTTACCAATTGACTCCAGCTCTGGGAAATTGTACAGCATGGGGATGTTCTTGTACGGGTTAATCGAGATCAAGATGTCGCCCGTGTACGTCTGAGCATCCGTAGAGCCACGATTGCGTATTGCCAAGAAACAAGCAAACCGAAAGCACAGCACAAAGTATCATCAGTATCCACGCGCAAATCACCCGTCACAGTGCCAAACCAATCTTGTTCATTGCACATACATAGATCTTATCCTCCAGATAGCGCCTGCGCAGCAGGTCGAGCAACGGCGCCTGGTGCAGGTTGTCCATCTCCGAGATGTTTTCGAGGTCCAGCGAGTGCGTCGGGTCATACGGGTGCACCTGGTCCACGGGGAACGTCTGCTCGTTGTCGTCCTCGGGCAGCAGCACATGCAGATTCGTGCCATCATCCTCCATGACCGTGCCCAGCTGCCACACGTTGCGCGGGTCGGGACACCACACTTTCTCGCCCTCGCGGCGCTGCACGCGCTTGACCGGCGCCTCCTCCGCCATCCTCGATCAATGCTCTCGCTCTCGCTCTCGCTCTCTCTCTCTTCTTCCTATTCTCCAGCTAGCGTCGTGAGCTCGAGCTTGTCTTCCTCTCCGCGTGGGGCTGCTGCTTGCTGCTTCAACGGTAGCGGATACTTCCTTACTGATTGGGTGTTTTGCAAGCAGATTGCAATGGCAAAGAAAGTCAAGAACTCAGGGGGGGGGAGGCAAGGCCCACAGCAGAGGTGAAGCCGATGACGGAGCAAAACCTCAGTGCGTTGGGGGGATAAAACCTCGCAAATCAGGATCGGCCAATTGACTGTGCGAATTTGTGCGGCAAATGGGTTCAAGAAGGAAGCAATTGCCAAATTCCAATGAAGTGGCAGTGATATGACACGCATCCGGATAATTCAGCAGAGTGGGTCCGTGGTACTGGAGTATACCTCTGGGCTCTGAGTATATCATATACGGTATACGATATACCCTCACTATACGGTATACCCGGGCCCTTCGGCCACAACTTTAGAGGGAATCCTCCATTGCGATCGCTGTTGGTGGGAACAGCCTGAACGACACCGCCACCACCATGCAACTTCATGCACGGGAATTGGTGGCAACAACAGCTCGTTTGGGAGATCTCATCAAAGCGGCCGCCTTCGTTTATTTTCCACATTTACATGGATAGCACTAAGTCGCGATCTGTTAACTCCAAAATGAGTTTCTCGTTTGACAAGAATCAAAAATACTTGTTGCGGCCATCTCCTTCACGCAAATACGAGCTCGTCGCCGAAGACAGGAAACTCATCCCCTTGGCTGCAGAACTCAACAAATTTGTGGATCCTGAAGTTGCTGCCGATAAAATATTGGATCCAGCTGAGCCCGCTAAAATGTCTTGAAATTTCAAGGATTGAGCGCCTTGGTATGCGGAGTTCGACGAATTTCGCTCCTGAAAGAGGCTTTCAGTTGATACAGAAGGTGATCGCGCGCCTCCATTGACAGTCGAATCCGCCTCGGAGTGATGACGTCGTCGAGTGATGGGTACAGGCAAGAGCGAAAACCGTGGAACAGGCTCTACAACACATACAATTGGTCGAGTGTCTTGAGCACTCACCGTGATCTTCTTGCCATCTGCAAACACATACATAACGAGTGAGAACACTGAAATGGATAACAATAGGAGCATGATGGAAGCATGCAGAAGACAACAAGTATTGACGTACTGATCACGCTAATATCGCTCGCTTCAGAGAGAGAAGAGAAGAGCAATCGACTTTTCCGGAATTGTATGACCACATTTTCAATCAGCTGCAGGCCGTAGATCTCCCAATCGACCGGGTCAACGAAATCATGCATGCGATCAAATAGATTCTTTAACCGCGCCAGACTTGGAGACGCCGTGGCAGGGTCGATTTCATCACCCCACCCAAAACGAATAAAGTCGGAGAATCCAAGGGTGGCACGCACGAAGTACATGTCGAACAAGAACTGCAGCATGTAGCATTCCCCGAAATTGAGCACAGTATGGCTTTGCTTAGCCTTGGCTTCAACCACCTTGGTCACTGCCTCGTCGTAAACTTCCACGCTAACAAGTGTGACTTGCTCAATCAGGACTTGCCGAATTAATTTTTGCATCGTGGTGACATGAAGAGAACTTGCATCGCTGGTGTTGCGAACCAAGCGATATGCCTCATCCAGTGCATAACAACATGAAAATAAAAAGCTTGAGACTCTTGGAGTTTCACACCACGGCAGCCAGACCTTCTCTTCGGATATGTTAACACGAGTGTTCATATCGCCAGATTCCAATGGATCATCCTCATCACTGAATGTAGCTTCATCAATAATGGTATGCTCGGACCATCCTTGGTGGGAGGATATCCATTCCTACACAAAATCGAAACATACTTCAGTTCCAAAACATAGCACGGATCCAGCATCTGAAAATTACGAGCACAAACCTCATTCGTCTGTTTGTAGTGTTCAGCACGAAGTACCTCACGCAATGGTGCAATATTTTTCTCGAGCTGGTGTCTTGCCCATGATTTACAACATTCTGAAGCCAAACCACTGAGCATGCTGACGAAGATGCGGGGATATGATTCCCCGAGCTTAACGCTCGAAGCGAGGAAGAACGAAAAGAAGCCAACCGACTCAATAGCCTTGATATCCTCATCGAGAAAGGAAGATGAATCACGGTCCGCTGCCTCGACATTCTGCGGTCAAAAAAATGCGATTCCACCAAGACACGATCAGGGCAACTTGTCAGTTCACCAAGCTCCGGGGAAACTATGAAGCTCCGGAAACCTAACCTTTAGTGCCAATTGTAGAGACTCCTTTGTAAGCTGTCCATCAAGCGCATATCGCTGGAAGATATCATGACTACGTGCAGTAGCAGCATCTGGAAGAATGAATACGGCGTCGCTGCCTTGCTCTCCGAATAACGACCGAACTCGCGACGGAAACTCCGAGACTATCAGTGTCAGCAAATTTGACAATGAGAAGAAAATACTTGGGTTTCGGATCATGTACGCATTGCCGTTTGCGTGAATATTTGCGGGGGCTACGACAAACTCCGACTCCAAGAAGACGATGAAGTTGAATAGTGAACGGACGTATTCCTCAGTCAGTACGCGTTGGAGTTCCCTTGAATCCAAACCCGCAACCTTATCATGGATCGAGTCGAAAAACTCGTAAAATCGAATCCCTTTGAGATGCTGTGAGTGGTTTTCCTCGTCAGTTGGAGAATGAAGACAAATCCGGACTTCATCCTTGATCGCGTCCATTGCGTGCACAAAGGAGCTCTGCACTAAATCACGAGTCCGCTTTCGAAACGCAGCACCAAACAGGAGTTCGAACATTGATCGATTTGGCGTGCCTGCGTGGCTGTTTGATGACATATTCTTCCACAGAGGCGTCTCAAGGTACCCGGCATATTGCTTGTCAATATTTGTAAGCTTAGCTTGCACCTGCGCGATACACGCTATGGTGGTGATGTTGTCAATCATTGACACTGCATGCCGGCATACCTATTGGATAAATACACAATTCGCTCAGTTGATTGTGCGTGCATTTCCAGTGTGTTTGCATGGTGTTCACATCACTTACGCGCTGCCGTTGCTCATTGAACCACTGTCCAATTTGTGTCATGATAGCTGGCGTTGCATCCACGGTTGCTGTAACGTTATTCCGACCCTTCATAAACTGGGTGTGGAAGGTATCGCATCCTGTTGCACGGGCCGAACCAAGATCCGCACAAAAGATGGCTTGGGCGTCGAGAACTGTCAGTACCAGAGCACGTAAATTGACCCGCATACGGCGTTGAGGAGCACTGCCGGTGCCATGCCCACCACTCTTTCCAAATTCATTGCCATCATCAAACTCTAGCCACTTGGAGCGACTGTCAAGGAATTGAGCAAGGAGGTCACGGCACGAGCTGGTTTCCTCCAATTCTGCCAACACGAGTAGATTGTCAGCGTAGAAACGACTGCTTTTTCCTCGACACGTCAAACACGTTTTTGCTGTTGATATCATACGCTGCAATCCAAGAACAGTTCATAGAACCAGGCACGGACAGACGTAAATCAAAAAGTCATCACAAGTAATACCGGCATATGGTATCGTACCTGGTGAAAACCTTGGACCGACGCCCAGAACGATGGCAAAAATGGATACCGCGTGCTGGCAAGTTGCAGGTCAGACGCATCATACACAGACTGTGCTTTGTGGAATAGTTTAAGTGCTTGGTATGTCTCGCCTTGGTCAAGGAATCCCCACAGCTGCTCGTGCGTGGAGACAAGGAATAAGACACGATCTGCCATTGTTGCTGTCTCCGTTAACGCAGCGGTGGTCGCCACAGATGTAGAATTCGATTGGCCATCACCACCTCCACCCGCTTCAATTTCCGGGCTAGGAGGGATCGCGGATATCGCAAGAGAGGATGCTAGTCGGCTCTCCATCTGTTTCCACTGATCGGGCATTTCCCTCAAAGTCGTCTCCAGCCGCATTGCCGCCGAGTGCATCGTCACGATCTTATCGGCTGACTCAATCAGATCGCGGTACCGCACACCAATCATCTTCTGCATCTCCTTGATTTTGGCATCCTTCTCCTTCCTATATCGCACACGTCAAAGCAGAGAAGAGAACCAACGGCTATCAGCAGTTTGCTCACAACCGTCGCGATGAAACGCAACCCACCATTAGATTGGGACGCACCTGGTTCGCTCTAGTAGTACTTTGGCATCCGCGACGGAGAGCCGCCGCAGGAAGTCTGCGCTCGCCTCGTCCGCCGCTGCCTGGATGCCGCCACCACTGCTACTTCCGTTCATCGATGCAGCGTCGGATACAAAGTGCTGCGATGGGCTGTAAAAGGGGGGGGGGGG
>JAADWT010000748.1:0-15020 GCA_023336285.1 Pythium grandisporangium
GATTGATGTTTGATCCACTGCTGCCACAGCTTCAGGTCGGACAAATTCATAGCCGAATCATCAATCGTGAATATACTCGGTAGACTCCATTACCATGTTCTGCCTGAGATGCACAGGTCATAGTTTTCTTGTATTGATTGAAGCAGCAGGCACGTGACGATTGGGAACGCGTTCGCGGCTCAACATCAACTGCAACGCCAATTTTTGAACAAGACAATAGTTCTATCCGCTCTGAAGTGCTTAGTATGTGTCTAATCGAGCAACGACTGCAAGCGTTCGAGGTAAACCTGTTTGGACTCGATCTCAACTTGAATCAGCGCCAGCTAGTTAGTAGTTACCCGAACAAAGAACACAAGAACGAGCACGCGTGAGTAGAATGAGTAAGTATTCCAGCAGAACATGAAGATGGGGGTGGATGAACGCACCTCGGCTTCGCGTTGCGCCAGCTCCGCTTGCTGCAGCGTAGCTTTTTGAACAATGAATTTGCGAGTCAGCATATCCAACTGCACGCGTCTCTCCTCTATCTCTTGCTCGTACAACTCAATCTCTTCCCGAAGCTGAGGACACGCACAACCGTTCAAGGGGGGATAGAGCGAAGGCAACCACGTTCTCGTTCGTATTGTTTAGCTATTGACGCATGGAGAGAACGTGATGGAGTCTAGGTAGCTACGCAGTGTGGTTTAGTTTGCGTTGTACCTTGTGATTGTCAGCCACTCGCTCGAGCTTGAGCATGCGGAGGTAGTACTCATCCTTGCGCTGTGAAGCACCCGTCAACACTCATCAGCACCTACGCGTAGACTACAACCAATACGACGGTGGCGACCACGTACCCAGATCGTCTGGAATGCTCGCTTAACCAGCGGTCGGGTCTCCACCCAGCAGGGCGCCACGAGAGAAGTCATTTCACACGGCACTACGCTCACATCCATGGCGTTCTGCATGACAGAAGACACCCCACAAGCCAAGACATCCGTCACGATTGGACCCATCCATTGTCTGCTGCTACGTCAGCGTTCCACATGCACCGATAGCCTAACGTACCTTTGGTCGAAGTGAAATCAAGCCGTGGTCAATCAAGTGAAAAAACTTGGCTTCTCCGTGGGTGCGTTGATTAAATGGCATGAGTGCCTGCACGGGGGTCGTGCAAAGCGGTGGCGTCGTGGACTCACCGTCCTTCTGCTTCAGTAAATCCTGCGGCGAGCCCAGTACCTGGGCCGTCTCGCCCGTATCCGTCACCACCTCGACGCATTTCCACGCCTGCAGCGCCGAGAGCGCACGTTCCTGTTGCTCTGCATCAAGGTTCCCGCTCTGAACAAGAGAGTCGTCCTCCAGTTCGAGCACATCGAGCACATGGCGAACCATCTCATCCTCCACCTCGTCACACACGGCCCGGATCAACGCCAAACGCTCCTGGGAAGTATATAGATGAATCGAATCCTTGCTGTCAGTCGAGGTTTGACCAGTACAGTATCCACACGGTAGGTAGGTATCGGTTGGTACTTACATTACTGTCCTCGATCTGGCCGAGTCCTCGGCGTTGGAGTGCACGACAGACGCGTTCTACGTCATCCCACCAGTCGCCCACAAGCTCTTTGACGACCTGGGCTTCACTCAGATCCCTGCTTGGCTCCCTCTCGTCGGCATCATCATCGCCAGTATCAGCAGCTTCCTCGCCTGCCCATTCGAGGCCCGTCAGCTGTAACCCGTACAATTGGCTCAACTCACGCAGCGCGGCCTCGTTCGCTTCATTTGACATCCTGTCGCCATCAGCAGATGCCGCTGAAAGCCGCAGCAGGATGGCCACAAAGTCGGCATTGGGCGCTTTGTAAAGACGCTGCCATTCCTGGAGCGTGGTCGGTGTGATGGGGCGCGTCGTGGCCAGTACGACATGGGCGAGGCCCTGGCTCGTGACATGGTGCACCCATTGCAAGTAGCGCTGCGTGACTTCCTCATCCCAGTGGTCAAAGTCGCGAAGGAACCAGATCAACGGCGGAGCAGCTGCGTCTCCCGCGACAGGAGTCGTCGTTGCAGCACTGTCGACGGCTTGCTCAGCATCGCCTTCGCCCTCTAGGGCATCGTGATCGCCCTGATCCTGACCACCAGTGCTAGTCTTGAGCTGCACGGCCTCGAGAGCCTCGAGTACGATCTCGAGCTTTTGTTCCAGGAGCCTAACGCCGGTACGTACAGGCATCATTCATACCAACTGTTCAGTAGGCTCACATATACACACAGAGTGGAGGAGGAGGAGGAGGCTTGCGTATTGCTCACGTACCTCAGCTTGGGGTCGAAGGCCAAGGGCACACCAGCATCCAGCAGCGACT
Source organism: Pythium grandisporangium (assembly GCA_023336285.1). Classification (NCBI taxonomy): domain Eukaryota; phylum Oomycota; class Peronosporomycetes; order Pythiales; family Pythiaceae; genus Pythium; species Pythium grandisporangium. The sequence continues at coordinate 2,322 of JAADWT010000748.1, forward strand.
TGAGGGTGTTCCACCGCATGGCCACTCGGCGAATGAGGCGATCCACGGGCGCAGAGGGCATCACTAGCTCATCCAGCGTTGTATCGCTGGCTTGCTCCACGGAGCCGATCACACCCGCCGTACCGCCAATCACTCTACTTGCACAGGAGAGAGCCACCACGCGTTAGCGATCCTATTGCCACTGGTGGCTGGGGTTACAGCCACGGGCACGGCAAACGTACGCTTGCATGGCCGACGCGCGCGAGTCGCCTGGCGAGGAGGCCAGCACGTAGGGGAACCGCGGCCGCTCGCGCTGCAGCCATGACGCTTGAGCCGCGGCTGGCGCGTTGTCGGCCGCCTCGTTGGGCTGGTCTTCGCCTTGCTGAAGCTGTTGTTGTTGCTCCTGCTGACGCTGGCGGAGGTTGTGCCGGGCATAGCGGCCATGGCGAGCAGCGTCGTACCGCGCACTGGCCTCGCCCAGTGAGGCGACAGCCGCCGTGGACAGCGCCAGCGTCTGCGCCGATCGCGTGGCCCAATGCGTCCAGATCGTCATCGTTGATGAGCACTCGTGCGGCGAAATGTGTAGGTGGTGAATATTCGGTGAAACCCGATGACAAATCCGGTTTCATAAAATAAAAATATCCGGATGGGGCAAGGGATGCGTGAAATAGTGGCCCCTGTCCATTGTGAAGGCAGGAAGCATGTGAACCAGTCATCAAAAATCGTTGGAAACGGACAAAGAGAACAGAGAGAGAGAGAGAGAGAACGCGCTGTCAATGAAGTTGTCCCATTTGCACAATTGAACAGTGGAGGGAGTGAACTACAGGAAGGTTATGCAGCACTGTATGTGGCGCTCGAGGATGCGCGTTCGTGTGCTCTCGCCGTGTGGGCTTGATTGCGTCTGTGTGAGTGTTATTGCGCAGTCGTTTGCTGTTTGTTTTTTTTGCGTCATTTTGTGTGCGAGCGCGTGATGTCCTTCATGCTGCGCGGGTGCTCTCGGGTGCTCGTGCAGAGTGAATTCCTCGTTTCTGAGAACCGCTGAACAAGCGACTTCACTGAGACCAACTTTAAGATTTAAATGACTGATGCTCCACAGTTCTACAGTAGTAATGCTAGTAGGCTATGCTACACTCATCCAGTAGATCCGTGTAGGAAGATGCGGGATCAGTTCTGCGATGAATATATGCGTAGCTTGTCATAATAGCGATCCCATTTTTCATGGACAGCCAGATAGATCCCTTGGCAGGTTAGCCATTCGTGAAAAGCAGTAGGAGTGCTGGGCTGAATATCTCAATCGTAGAGGCAGAGAGAACTGTGGATTGGATACTACAGCGGTGCTGCTGGGAAGAGTACTACAGCACGTGTAATCCGTGGCTCCAAGTCGCTCACGGACTGCGCCCTGCTTGGGATCGACAGAATGCAGCCTGCCAAAGTCCAAAACATCGCCATTAGGCCGCCGCTGTCTATCACCCAATACTACCTACAATTATTCTGTCCGCTGCGGTCCCTCAGGCAAATGCTGCACTGTGCTACTTGCTCGTTTGGGCCACCATCTGGAACGAGCCAATCAGGAGGACCGTAACCGTTGCATGTGGCACACTTGGCATGGTCAAGAGATACGCGGAATGACCGGAGGCGCATGGCCACCGCACGTGTCCACATTCCCCGACCTGGCATGGCGTCCACCACAGCCACCAGGGCGCGCGCTCTCCAGCGCAGCAGTACCCGCAGTAGTAGCATGCTCTGCCATGCGCCACGTGTGCTGGTCGTGGGCGGTGGGCCCGTGGGCCTCACGGTGAGCTACCTGTTGGAGCAGCTCTACGGCGTGCGCACGCGCGTCGTGGAGCGTCAACTTCAGCCGACCACACATCCACAGGCGCATTTCCTCAACCTGCGCACCATGGAGGTGCTTCACGCCACCATGCCAGGCTTCCATGATCGTCTGCTGGCGCAGGCTGCCGCCAGCGAACTGGTGCGTCCACCGTGCGCTGCGATCCGCGTGGACCAGAGATTGCCGTCCGCACACGTACATTTATTGACGAATTTGCATCTTGGCTTCATGCTTTGCTAGTGGCGAGACTACATCTACACCACGGGCATTGGCAAAGCGCATGAGCTTGCGCGCATTGACCAGTTTGGCATGAGTACGTATTACATATGTCTACGCCTGTGGACGGCTGACGTCCACGAGCGAGTTTCTAAAACTGCTGACGACCTGCCTCCCTGTGTATATGTGGGTCAATTATGTGTGTGGATCCCAGACATTCCTCGAGTTGATGGGCCACTCCGCCCACACTGCGAAGATGGTGCGTCCACAGAGACGCAGGGTTCGCTTGTGGATGCGCTCTCCAGTGTATCACCGACGCAATTTCTGCATTTCCCACAGAACCGATTCGAACGGATGCTGGCCACTTACCTGGCTGACCATGGCATGCACGTCGAGCGCGGTGTGGAGATGGTGGACCTCCATGTGGACGCGCCTGTGGACGGCGTGGCTGGCCACCATCAGCGGCCGCGCGTGCAACTCAAGCACCTGTACGTGACTGACTGTCCATACCGGTTGGGATGTGGATGAATCTGTGGACAGCGTCGGTGATTTAGACTAATGGTTGACACGTGCTGCGTGGCGGTGGTCTATAGTGCGACTAACCAGGTCGAGGACGCGAGCTTCGACTTTGTGATTGGCGCGGATGGCGCGCACTCGCTTGTGCGTGAGCGCTGTCAGATCGGCATGGTGGGTGCGCTCAACCTGCAGAGCATCGTCAACCTGCACTTCACCAGCAAGGCGCTCTCCAGGGCGGCACGCGAGCATCCAGCCATGCTCTACTTTATCGTACGTCCACACGGGTTCTCTCTCTGGTTCGTCGATTGCGGACCTGCGGGTGCTGTGGATTTGCGTTAAAAAAACGTCTAACGGGGCTATCTCTCTGTGCGGACGAACGAGCAGTTTAACGAGCACGACATTGGTGTGTTGATCGCTCACGACCTGAACCGAGGCGAGTGGGTCTTCCAGATCCCATTCTTCCCACCGCAGGAGAGCGTGGCGCAGGACTTCTCCATCGCGCAGTGCAAGACCATCGTGCGGCGTCTGCTGAGGCAGACGCAGCAGCCGGTCTATCCATCGATGAGCCATGATGCAGAAGAGGACGATATTGAGATCCTCTCGGTCGGCCAGTGGCGCATGAGCGCGCGTGTGGCCGAGCAGTACGACCACGCGCAGACAGTGTTTCTGGTAGGCGACGCCGCTCATCAGTTCCCACCGGCAGGTGGCCTGGGCATGAACACGGGCATCCAAGACGCCCACAACTTGGCCTGGAAGCTGGCCTGGTCTATCCACCAACAGCAGCATCCGCAACATCCACAGCCACAACACGCGCCATCCACAACTCCGCTGGACCCGGACACGCTGCTGCGGTCCTACGCATCTGAACGGCGCCACATCGCCAAGCTCAACACGCAGCTCAGTCTGCGCAACGTGGAGCGCACGATGAAGATCCCCACGGCGCTCAATGTCTCGCACCACAACGCGCAATTGCTGTCCTCGATCGTGAACGCCGCGCCCGTCAAGTACCTCCCCTTGGGCCTGCAGCGAGACGCGATCCAGAACGTGATGCGTGTGGGCAAGATGCCGCTGCGGCTGCTGGAGAAGAGCGCCTCACAGCAGGAAGGAAGTGTGCTGGGCCAGCACATGCGACGCCGCGTGCGGGAGATTGTGGATCAGCGAGCCGGTCTGGCCATGCTGTTCTACCATTTCGACATTGGGTTTTCGTATGACGCCACGCGCTGGGGTCCACGCGCGAGAGCGCTCATGACTGAGGACGCGCTGAATGTGTCTGCGCAGTTCCAGGTGGATGCAGGTGTGGACGCCCCATTGACAGAGGATGCCGTGTTCCGTCCACAGTTTTCGGTGGGGGTACGGTTCCCGCATCTATGGCTTCATAGTGTGGACGACGAAGAAAGCGTGGGTGGCGGTGGGCCACACCGTGTGTCCGCAGTTGCGTTGGCGGACCATGTGCATCGCTTGCAGCGTGAGGCCACTGGGTCCGTTAGACCCCGGTTTGTACTCGTGGTGGACGCGGAGCAGTGGCCACACGAATGTGTGGCCATTGTGGAACAACTGGATGCCGGTGAACTCGCAGACCAGTTCGCCGTTGTAGTCGTATCCACAACCCATACAACCACTGAATCAGTCCGTCAAAGCGATCCCGCGTTCTATCACATGCGCGTGGACAGCGGTGATGGCACGGCCACGATGTGGACGCAGTTTACGAAGGCGCATGCGGCGGCTCTGATGCGCCCCGACGGCCACATTGGGTTTCTCTGGGGGAATGAGGAGCCGGAGCATGGACGCATTGCATTGCGGCAGGCCATGCAGCATGCCATCGAGCTCTCGTAGTGTAGTACATCCGTCCACTGTCATGGACACTTGTGGACCAGGTATGATCGCCGACTCTACCAGATGCGTCTCGATAGAAATGAATATTCATCAAACTATTAGACTAACCTTGCTGCTGCTTCTGCACCTCCGCTGCTCTTCCTCTTGGCAGTCATGAACAGGGGCAGCACCGTGGTATGTCGTCCACGTGTGGCCCCGTCCACATCCACATCCCTATCTTCCTCCACCACCACAGCCACACCACCACGACGCGGCGGGTACATGGCGTACAGCGCCGTGGCCACGGTCACGAGAGCGATGGCCGCCACCCCGCGCAGACCAAAGGGCTTGTGGTTGTAGTGCGTCTCCAGCAGTGCCGTAATGATCATCCCAGCCACGACCGAGAAGCTTTTCTCCACGTTGCCGCAGTACTTGATGACCACACCAACGAGCACTCCACCGCCGGCCTGGCACATCAGCGCCAGCAGCGTCCACAGCGTCCATCCGGCCCAAATGCCGTCGCTGGCCGGATCGCGTCCGGCATCATCCGGCGCGGGTGCCTCAAGAAGCTGCGGCTTGGCGAAGAAGCCGCTGTGGCTCGTCGTGAGCGACCAGAGCAGGATCGTCAGCTCGCCCAGCACGCTCAGCTCCATGGTTACGACGTAAGCGTTGCGCTGCTGCGTCTGCAGCGCGCGCTGGATGATCGTGCCGGCCAGCGCCGACAGCATGGCCGCGATCAGCGCCTGGTACGCGCCCGTCACGAAGGCGGCCTCCGAAGCCGCGACGGCCTCCTCCTGCTCGAGGAGGGCGCCACCGTCGTGTGGCGCGGTCGTCTTGCCCGTGGTCATAAGCACGGCCGCGCCACAGAGGATGGTGAGCGCGAGGATCTGCTGTCGGGACTGGTGGCGACGCAGCAACAGGTACACGAGCAGCGCCGTCCAGATGATCTTGGTCTGGTTGAGGACGTTAAACGTGACGCCGTCCAGAACGACCACAGCGGCCTGGTTGAGGTAGTTCTGCAGCACGTAGATCAGCGCGGGTGCCGCCGTGGTCTGCAGCGCACGGTGCAGGTCCCAGTCCTTGCACTCCCGCACCCAGTCGCCGGTCACGACAAGCGGGAGCAGCGCCATGAGCAGCTTGAGCAGCTCGATCACGCCCACGCGGAGCCCCACGTGCTCGGCGTCGCGCGCGAACCAGCCCATGAGCAGCGGCTGGCACCCGATCTGCACGGCCAACAGGCTCAGCAGCGCCAGCTTCATGGTCCACGCGGGGCGGCCTCGCCCTCGTGCCGTGGACACCACCATCGGCATGAAGGTGGTCGGCGGTCAGTGGTCGGTGGTTGGTCAATGGGCCGTGACGGTGAGCTGCCGGTTTCTTCCGGATGCAATCCGGAGATGATGGCGGCGATGGGAGGTCTGAGGTGTAACGTGGCGGAGAAGGGAGGTGAGGAGGGATTGGGAGTCTAACGCGTCCACCCTTTTATGATGGAATTTTCGATTTGGGCGCGTGTGTCATATTTACAGGCACCAGCAGACGACGGACATAAAGGAGGCATGCCAAAAATACTGGAGAGGTGATATTATTTTGTTGCTGTCCTTACCGTTACTTCAGTATGCTGCCAACAAAGCGTAGTGTACAATGGCAAGTGCCTCTCTGGCGGGTTGAATGTCGAAGGAATAGGATCCGCTCTAAAGTCCTTGAAAGAGATCTGGGATTCATTGATATGCACACGTCCTGTTGCGTCGACTCAATTCACTCGCCCTCTCAACACTAAGTACCAGTCGTCCATCCATCATTCGCCCATTGCCATCACATGGGATTTCCTAATCGTCCGCCTCAATCCATTCCCGACATACACGTGGTTAGTGTGAAAACGCTCTGGTAGCTAAAGGTGGGTGATTAATTTGCCGCGCACGAGCAGTTTACAAGCGTTATCACTGTGAAGCCACCATTTGCCATCGTAATCCGATGGCCTGTGACGGTCACCAAGTGTTGTGGACAGCGCAAGTCGACGAACGAGCTCTCCCCGCCTGCACGGAGATCGAGCGGCTGCTCAAACTGTATTGCCATGCTACATGCACCCTGGTGATTTCCGTTGTTTTGTGAATGTTGTATTTTGCATTGCGCGCTGCTGTTTGATGCGGCCAATGCCACCAACACACGCCAGACCCGATGCAACGTTCCTGTCATATACATACAATTGCGACGAGTTGCGCTTGTTTGAGTTTGTGTGGGTGAGGGTGTCGTTGTTTTAAGTTAAACGCTCTGTCTCGAGGCGTCAGCGCGTGGACTGAGCTCATCCGAGAGCTCCACAATCACGCTGTCGCTTGCTCGCACCGTGCCGACCTCCCGTTCTGTTGCTGCCTGCTCCTGCTCCTGCTCCTGCTCCTGCTCCTGCTCCTTCTCCGCCACCCCATGGCTCTCTGCATGTCCTACGTGGCTGTCTTCTTCTTGCATGTGGATCGGCCCCACGGATGTGACATCGCCTGCCGTGGCATCGTGGTCGTCCACCTCGAGCAGCTCCTGGTCGTTGGCGCTTTCACGCGGCGCCACCACGCGCGCCACGGACGGCGAGTTGGCCAGCGCGTGGTGCTGATCGCTGTTCATGACCTTGTAGGGCCGCGCACACATCTTGTCGTAGAGCATGAGCACCCAGATGACGACCGTAAAGATGCAGAAGATGGTGAACCGCGCCGACACGAAGTGCGCCACTTCCTCGTCCGTGAGGCACTCGCACTTCTCAGAGAAGATGGTCGTGGTACACTCGTTACGGTACGTACAGCAGCACGGCGCGAGGGTCACGGCCAAGTCACCGCAGTACACACCGGGCGCCTCGTTCTGCAGCGCCTGGGAGCAGTTGCCCGTGCCGCGGCACAGCGCGCAGCCGTGCTGCAGCGGCACGTGGAAGGGCGACGCCGTGTACTGCTGCATGAGCGCTGGCTCGGCCTGCACAGGGCGCGGGCCCATGGCGACCAGCGCCAACGCGACGATCAGCGTGGCGGTCAGCGCACGTCTCTTCATTGTCGTGGTGGCGGTGCTGGCGGCGGCGGCGATCGTGATGGAATGAATATTGGCGGTCGACTGTTGGTGCCGATTATTCTATCGAGCCTGAGATGCTGATGCTGACTCCGAATGCCTGGGTTTTCCAGGTTTTATCCAGTTTTTGTACGGTTCGTTTTATTTCATACCAGTTCAGTATATATTCCCTAGAGCGTAGCTTTTTCGTTTCGCATGTTCCCATTCCATTTCTTGCTTTGCAAGATGGCACGAACGGTGACAGAAGAAAGCAAGACGAAGAAAGCACGAAGATTATCGCTAAAGTCCAAGCGATAGTTTTTTGCATTACTCTTTACGTATCAGCTCCAAGGTAAGTGCGCCAATCTTACCTTTCAATTAAAGCACGTCCCCTGTCATGGTCCACGAAATGAGCAGACACGTTAAACGTGATGATAAAGCCAATGCATTTGTGTGTTCAATCGATATCGATTCAGCGTCCACGCCACAGGTTTGCTGTTTCTCGACGGTAATAAATTGCCTTCTAACCACGGGCTCTTACTGTCCTCTTCCTCACATGTACTGCAGTATGGATACGCGTGTCAAAAGGGTTCTAAAAAAACAAATGGGTTACGCATGCCTACTACGGTATGCCTATGGATGCATATGGATATGCATGGGCAATGAATGATGATGGTAAGGTTAGAAGTAATTGCTTTGGCCTGGTGTTCTGAACGCGGCCTCCATACGCTCAGGAAATGTTGGCTGGCTTGAAGACGTTAAAGCCATCACCGGCCGTGGAGACGAGCACACCGGGGCACTGTGGGTGGAAGTGCAGCTCCTTGATATCGGTCTGGCCCTGATGGATGAAGAGCAACTGCGGCGGCAGGTCCAACTGGCCCTGCTCACTGGTTCCCGCCGCCGAGGCCGAGGCCGCAGCCTCGGGGTCTTCTTCGACCGACATATCCCAGACCGAGATCTGGTTATCCGCGCCAGCCACCGCCAGCGCCGACTCGTCCGTCGGGTGCCACTCGATCGACGTGATGGGGGCCGTGTGGTAGCGGAAGTGGGCCACGGGGTTATCTGCCTTGAAGTTGCGTAGGTCCCAGATCTTGAACGAGCCATCGTCCGAGCCCGAGGCCAGGAGGTACGACACGTTCCGGTTCCACGAGATGACGTTCACGTCGTCGTCGTGCGCCATCACGTCCAGCATGGAGCCAGCCTTTTGCCGTGTATCCCAGATACGCACCGTGCGGTCCGAGGAACAGGACGCAAACACGCTCCCCTCCGACGGACTCCACTGCAGGTCCTCCACCGAGCTCTTGTGGCCAGTGTACGGAGCCTTGTCCACTTGCCACCCGGCCTCGTTGTGCTGCCAGACATAGATAAACTTGCTGCAATCGCCCGTCGCGAATCGACCAGCCTCCACAGGGGACCAGTCCATCGCGTAACCTTCCTCGGGGTGGCCCGCAAACGTATACACGGGTGGCGTCTTGGCGGGCAATGGCGTGGAAAGCTTGCTGTCCAGTGACTCGAGGTGCTTGGAGATGTCCCAGAGATGCACCTTTTGCAGGTCGGACCAGGTCGCGACGATGTTGCTGGACTGCGGCATGCAGCGAATACGGTTCACGCCGCCCTTGTGCGGGATGGCGCGCGACTCGAGGATCGGGTCGCCCTCCGTGTCGTCGTCCTCGTCGTCCTCGTCGTCCTCGTTCTCGGAATCCGAGTTGTCGCTGTGCTTGGTACGGTGCAGCTCCGACATCTTCATGATCGTCACCTGGTTCTCCTCCGTCTTGGTGGCCTGCGTGCCTGCCACAATGTACATGGACATGGGGAACTGCCACCACCATCATCACAATCACAATCACAATCAGCATCATTGGACATGGAAACCAATCGCTGGAAGGGCCAATACAATCCGCCACATTGGCTATCAGTTGTGCCCATCGACTCGTACGTACCCGCGTACGGACGGCGCCCAGATTGTCGCGCACAATGTCGATGCTGAGCGCGGGCCACTCGGCCGTCATGGCAAAGTACATGTCGTAGGCCGAGCTGTCATAGTCCAGCACTTCATCGTCGCCGAGCTTGTCCACGCCGGGCATGAACACCTTGGTGGCCTGCTTGCCAGCCTCCTCCTCCTCCTCCTCGTCACCCATCGCGACGTCTCCGTTGGTGGCGCGTTCGCCATTCCCCTCTTCATCTTCGTCGTCGTTGTCGCCGTCGCTCTCGATCATCTCCTCGTCCTCCATGTCATCGCCAAACGGGTCCTCAAACTCCAGCTGTTCCTCGTCCTCGTCATCGTGCGCATTCAGCGTGGCCGTTGTGCGCTTGGCGACGTGGTCATGGTCACTGGCGCCGCGCTTCCGAAGGCTCATGGTCGCTGCGGAGAGACTCGAGGGCGGGGACTGGAGCTACAGAAGCTATGCACCTGCTGGAATGGCTCGCGCTCGTACGCCAACCACCAAGAATGCCCATGCATGGACATGCAGGGCGGCCATCAGCGCCATCGGATTGGATGAAATCGATCAGCAGAATTGGACCAATCAGAAAAGAATGGATGGAGACAGCCACGCACATCATTCACATGACGGCTTGTTCTGTCGTGTACAGTACAGACTCGCAGTTAGTGTGGCCCACATGGCACGGATCATTACGGGCGGAATACTGTCGCATCCTGTGGTTGCAAAATGCTGGTGGTGCGATCGGTGCCGCGGCGTCGCATGCTGACGGCGTCCAGGCGGCTTCTGCATACACGCGACGGCGCACATCTGCGTGATACTGTCCGGTACGTATCTGGGCGAGTTTTCTCACTGTTTTGTGACGCAGCTCACCGCTTAACGAGTGGAATGGTCGAGTGGTTCTCACGATCGTTTGATTTGATTTGATTTGATCGACATAATCCGCAGGAAGCTGGACTATGACAATTACGTGTGCGGCCTGCTGTTCCCGCAGTCGTCTCGCGATTCCTTCTTCGCCATTGTACGTATCTTCGCACATATTATTAGTAATTGACTACAGGAAACTGGGATCGCTGACGGCTCATGCACGCAGCGCGCAATGAACGCCGAGGTGGCCACCATCAAGGACTCGATCCGCAACAACCCGGCCACGGGCAAGATCCGTCTGCAGTGGTGGCGAGAACGCATCTATGATCTTTACGCCGAGCCTTCCGGTGCCGCCAGCCGCCCGCCGCAGGAGACCCTACTGCTGCGTGGCCTAGAGCATGCCATCGAGACCCATGGGCTTACGCGGCGCTGGTTCGAGCGTCTGCTCGACGCTCGGGTGAGTTCATCCCGTGGAATCTTTGTTTTCACCTTGCTGTCGCTGTTGTGTTAAAGCTGGAACGCTAGGAAAAACGCTGCGACTAACGATCATTCTCACTCTGTATCTGTCTCGTAGGATGACGACTTGGACTCGGACCCACTGCAGTCGCTCCACGACCTCGAGGTCTACGCGGATCGCACCGCGGCCTCGCTGCTTTACCTCACGCTTGAATGCCTGGACGTTCGCAACGACCTTGCCGATCGTGCCGCGGGCCATGCGGGCATGGCCATTGGTCTGGCCACGATCCTGCGCGGCACACCGTTCCATATCGCCCGTGAGCAGCTCTATCTGCCCGAGGACTTGCTGCGCCAGCACGATGTGAGCGACGTGGACCTCGTTGCGGCCAGTGAGGACCCCGAGAAAGGTACCAAGTTGGCGCCCGTCGTCTTTGACGTGGCGTGTCTGGCTGTGGACCACCTCCGTGCAGCTCGTGAGCTGACGGCCGACGTGCCCCGCCTGGGCCGCACGGGTCTGTTGTCACTCGTGCCCAGCGCCATGTACCTGGACCAACTAGAGCGTGCCAATTTTAATGTGTTTGCGCCAACGCTTATGCAGCGCAACCCACTCCAGGTGCATGGGCAGGTACTCAAGCACTATTTTTTGCGGAAATATTAGAGTTTGGTTGGCATTTTCCCGCATTATGTTGCTGTTGTTGGCTTTGACTTCCAGGTTCCGGATCCAGGAAATCGGGTACTGGAAACGCACGTAACCGCACCAAATAGTCAAGCGTTCGGTAATCCGGAAATGCCAAACGGGATTCGTTTTTGTTGTTTTGTTTCGTTTTTAGTTTGTTCATGCTCCATTCAAAACATTACTACCTGAGTCCTGGATTCTCGAGTGGATCCTAACATTGCGGTTAGTCTTCGTATCGACACAGTGTGGCTCTCTCTGTTCTCTTCTCTCCTCTCTCCGCCCCTGCGCTCCTCCGTCTCATCAGCCGTGGCCAAGTCCCAGGAGAACAACCAGTCACTCGGGTATTCATTCGCCCATTATGTCCGGGGCTTCTTGCTGTACGAGCTCGCATCCAACGTATTGGCGCTGCCACCACCACCGCCACCACCACTGCTGGGCGCGGCCGTGGAGGGGCTCGCGTTCAGCCGCCGCTTGTTGTCCAGCGCCGCCAATTGGCCCTGCAGCTGGTCCTTCTTGAGCTTGACGCGGTTCTCAAACTCAAAGCCGCTCTTGAAGTAGTCCAGACGCGAGGGCGCCGAGATATGCAGCAGCTCCTCCTCAATGGCACACGCCTATTACACAGCAGTCGTCAGTCAACCAGATAGGACAAAGAGGAGGGAGGAGGAGGGAGGAACAGTCCTGCACGAGCGTGGCGCAACGTACCACTTGCAGCAAGTCCTCGTACGTGGTGCATCGGGTGCTGTAGGCGTCGCGGATCTTGGAACGCACGGCCTGGCGCTCCTCGATGGTCAGGTACATGCGCCAGTCCTGCATGCTGGTCTGCGTGACGCTGCGCGTGGCCGCCGTGGGCACCGAGGTGCCTCCACCCCCACCTATGGATGCCGTGGCCATGCGGTGGTTGGCTGTGTTGCTGCTGTTGTTGTTGTTGTTGTTATTGCCCATGAGGTTGGACGATGGCCGATTGAACACGCCCGAGGACGTGACGGCGCGCAGCATCTGCGGTGGTCCCGTGTTGGAGCTGGCGTGCAGCACGGACGGGATCGAGTTCATGCCGGCGCCCAAATGGCTGGCGAGGTTGGGCGGCCCCACGCCCATGGTGTGGCCCGACGACGTCGTGGCGCCTCCGCTCAGCGTGCGCTTGAGCGACGGAATGGTTGTGGTGGTACCTGGGCCATTGCCGCCGCCGCCACCACCCCCACCGCCGCTGCTCAGGCCGTTGCTGCTCGAGGCATCCTTCATGTGGCCGATGTTCATCTCACGGCGGTCCATGGATCTGCCAGTCGCGCGAACCATTGCCCACCACACACACAGATAGACGCAGAGTCACAGACACAGCCAGCGAGTGAGGTCGTCGTCGCCGACGAGATTAGGAGCTGCTCCCCTCAGCAAGA
>JAADWT010000749.1:0-15010 GCA_023336285.1 Pythium grandisporangium
CCCTCCCCCCCCCCCATTTTCCACTGCATCCTATAAAGAGCTCGTAGACTTACCGAGAACAGCGGCCCAACGTCTACATCAAATCCAAGATCGGAAAACCCGGAAGCAATCACCTTGGCACCGCGGTCGTGGCCGTCTTGGCCCATCTTGGCTACCAGCAACCGGGGGCGTCGTCCTTCCCGATTGGCAAAGTCATCAATCTCCTTTACCACGGTCTCGTACTCGGCTTCAGCCTCTTCATTATGCTGGTAGCTCTGTCGGTACGCGCCCGAGACCACCGAACTCTACCCGTGACGAAACGATTCAGTAAAATCATTTCGATACCCAATCCGTAATAAAAAAACCCAAAATCAAACAAATTAAAATCAAACATCGCAACCAAGCCGCATCGAAAAGCTAAAATCAGGCAACACCCACGACATACCTTGGGGATATGGCGCCCCCACACATCCTCCAATGCTCCAGAGATCTCCCCCACGGTGCACCGCGCACGAGCGGCATCCACGCCCAACTTGAGCAAGTTCATAGGATGATCACCAGCCCCCGTGCTCTCCGTCAGCGCGGCCGACTTGCGCAGCGCATCCAGGCACGCTTGTGCCGCGGCTTCATCGCGGTCACCGCGCACCTGCTCAATGCGCTTGATCTGCTTCTTGCGTACAGTCGTGTTATCAATCGAGAGCACTTCCACCGCGTCGGCATCCTCGACCACGTACTTGTTCACGCCCACAATCGTTTCCTCCCGTGAATCAATACGAGCCTGCTTCCGGGTCGCGCTTTCCTCAATGCGTAGCTTGGCCATGCCCGACTCAATCGCCTTGGCCATGCCGCCCAATTCATCCACTTCTTCAATGATCGTGGTCGCAGCCTCGACCAGTTCCTGTGTCAACGACTCCATCATATAGGACCCACCCCATGGGTCCGCGACCTTGGGGATCCCCGTCTCTTCCTGCAAAATCAGTTGCGTGTTTCGCGCCATCCGAGCACTAAACACGGTGGGTAAACCCAGCGCTTCATCCAACGCATTCGTGTGCAGACTCTGCGTCCCACCCATGACCGAGGCCATGGCCTCCACGGTCGTGCGAATAATGTTATTGAATGGGTCCTGCTCGGTCAGCGAATACCCCGAGGTCTGGCAATGCGTGCGAAGCAATAAACTTTTCGGATTCTTGGGTGCAAATCGCTTTTCCATCATCGTGGCCCACAACGTGCGGGCCGCGCGGAGCTTGGCGACTTCCATGTAAAAGTTCATACCAATCGCAAAGAAGAACGACAGCCGCGGCGCGATCGCGTCCACGTCCAGCCCCGCCCGTTGAGCAGCCTTGACGTATTCAATCCCATCCGCGATCGTAAACGCCAGCTCCAGCTTAGCATCGGCCCCGGCTTCCTGCATATGATAGCCCGAGATCGAGATGGAATTGTATTTGGGCATGTGCACGGACGTATACCCGAAAATATCCTGAATGATCCGCATCGAGGGCGTGGGTGGGTAGATAAACGTGTTGCGTACCATGAATTCCTTCAAAATATCATTCTGGATCGTACCCGAAAGTAGTTTCTGATCCACGCCCTGCTCCTCCGCGGCAACAATGTACATGGCCAAGACGGGCAGCACGGCCCCGTTCATGGTCATGGAGACCGACATCTTGTCCAGTGGGATGCCATCAAAGAGCAGCTTCATGTCGGCAATGGAATCAATTGGCACACCGGCCATGCCCACGTCACCACGCACTCGTGGGTGGTCCGAGTCGTAGCCACGGTGCGTGGCCAGATCAAAGGCGACACTGAGGCCCTGCTGGCCAGCGGCCAGGTTCTTGCGGTAAAAGGCGTTGGATTCCTCGGCCGTACTAAAGCCGGCATACTGACGCACGGTCCAGGGCTTGGCCGTGTACATGGTGGCGTAGGGCCCCCTCGTGAACGGGAACTCGGCCGGTGCCTGCGCCACATTGAGCGATTCCACGTCACGTGCCGTGTACAGTGGCTTGATGGGGATGCCCTCGGGGGTGTGCCACACCAGCGCTTCGGCTGGGTCCTTGCCCTTGAGCTCCTTCGTGGCCTGCTTGAGCCATTTCGGCGGGTACGAGTCGGGGTCCAGGTTGGTACACGTCGAGAGCAGACGCATCTGCAGGAGCGCCTGCCCATGGTGGCGAGACGGTGACCGCGCCAGTGAGCGCCACATTGCCGCTAGTCACGAGAGTTGAGTTGGCTGGGTGCTGGTACTGGTGCTGCTGCTAGTGGTGGCGAGTGGTGCCGATGATGATGCGAATCTATCGGAGCTGCTCCTCTGCTCCTCCGCTCCTCTGCTCCCCTCCTCTGTTCTGCTCTGCTCCTCTCGATCCGATCGCTCTGTGAGAGCGTTCGCTTACTTACGGTAAAACCCCCTGTCGACGATGCTTCTGGTCCTCCCTCCCCCCATCAGTTTGCCTTACTTCAAGTTGCAGGTTTTCTGGTCAACAGAGTCTGAGGCTGTGAAATTACGAATCTAGACGGCGTGAGTGCCGTTACTTCAGGCGCTCATGCCCCACGCCACTGCGAAAAGTGGAGGTACCGGTAGTGGCCTTCATTATTGGCAGTAAGGTACATGGTCTACAGTGGCCACCAGCATGGTTGTTGTATGCCTCATTGATCTCAGGACTCCTGTGGATTGTTATGCACCATCAAACAGCCCGAGGTTGGTATGACTATGATCTCATGATGTTGGGGGAAACCACAAGGCTACGGAAATGAAAGCAACCAAAACAACGACGACGGATGGCATGGGCGCATCTGGGATGGCAACTCCTAGGTGAATGCAGGAGCGAGTGGAGTGGGTAAGATGCAAGATGATGAGAGTATACAAAGTATATATAACAGAAATATCCAAATCCCACACAAAATGTTTGCCCAAAGAAACGGCGTACGCCGCTTCGGATATCCCCCAACTTTCAGCTTGGTTCGAGCCAAGCGGATAAGTCACAACCGACGAATGACAAAACCCAGCACCCACTAGGATGCGATCAATCACGGTGGAACTGGCAGTGGCACATACAGCGCTTGTGGTCACACGAACGCGGGTGAATGACACTGGCAATTCGGGGAAAAACGGAGATGGGCAGGCACAAACGTAGTGCAGGCAGCAACGTAATTGAGGTGAATCGAGTCCACCGACGCCAACTCCAAGAAAGTCGGTCCCTTGGATCAAAGGCGGCTGATCGGACACTCACTACTGGCGATCATATCCCAAAATGGGCGCGAGCCACCGCTCAATTTCATCCACGCTCATCTTCTTGCGAGCTGAATACTCAGTAACCTGCTCCTTGCTGATCTTGCCCACAGCGAAATATTGCGATGCTGGATGCGCAAAACATAGAGCACTTACCGCTGAACCTGGAAGCATCATGTAGCTATCAGTCAACGTAAGCCCCGCGAGTTCTTCAGCTTTCAGCAAGTCCCACAAAGCGCGTTTCTCTGTATGATCGGGCTGAGAAGGATAACCTGGTGCTGGGCGGATGCCATCGTATTTGACCTTGAGAAGATCCTCCTTGCCTAGTACTTCATCAGCAGCGTATCCCCAATCCCGCACACGCATTTCACGGTGAATATACTCGGCAAAGGCCTCTGCCAAACGATCACCGATTGCCTGTGCCATGATCTTGTTGAAGTCATCATGGTCCGCTTCAAATCGCGCTGCCAATTCGTCCACACCAAATACTCCAACAGCAAAGGCCCCGACAAAATCCTGGCAAACTCGGCCATCATCCGCTCGCGGCGCAATAAAATCTGCAAGCGACATGTAAGGATCACTTGTTTCTTTTTCGGCTTGCTGTCGTAGCATGCAAAATTTGGTGACAGGCGTCTCAGGGTGATCAGGATCACACACAACCACATCGTCTCCCTCACGATACGCGGGGAAGATACCGGAAACACCGCGAACATCCATGAGCTTCTTGTCAATAATTTCCTTCAGCAACTTCTGGGCTTCGTCAAACACCTTCTTCGCTTCTGCACCAACTGATTCGTCGTCAAAGATCTTCGGGTATCCTCGGTTCGGATATCTCCCACGAAGTTCCCACGTCTGGAAGAAGGGATTCCAGTCAATGAAAGGTACAAGCTCTTCAAGTGGAAGGTGTTCCACAAGACGCACCCCAACGCGATTGACGTTTTGAAAGGGAGGGTTGTTCACGAAGTCGATCGAAAAGCTCTTCTTTTTCGCATCCTCGTATGATATCAATTTGATATCGTCGAGAGACGCATAATAGTCCTCGCGAAGCTCTTCATATTCTTCAAGCAGCTCTTCCACAAAATCATCCCGTTCTTCATCGTTGCGCAGTAGATTTCCCACAACAACGACACTACGAGATGCGTCAAGCACGTGGATGACAGGGTGCTCAGCATTTGAGAAGTGCGGCGCAACCTTAACTGCAGCGTGCATTTTCGACGTAGTTGCACCGCCAATCATCAAAGGGATCTTCAAGTTTGCCTTGCTCATTTCTCGAGCCACATACACCATTTCATCCAGTGATGGAGTAATAAGGCCTGACAAGCCAATGATATCGACGTTTTGTTCCTTGGCAACACGAAGAATATCCTCGCACGGGACCATAACGCCCATGTCAATGACCTTGTAGTTGTTGCAGCCCAACACAACCCCTACAATGTTTTTGCCAATGTCGTGCACGTCACCTTTCACCGTCGCCATCAGTACCTTACCCGCGTACTGGGAGTCATCGTCCTCTTCAGCCACAATTTCACCGTTTGCCAGAGCTTCCGCACGACTACGTTGTTTCTCCTCTTCCATGAAGGGAAGCAAGTATGCCACCGCCTTCTTCATCACACGTGCAGATTTGATCACCTGAGGTAAGAACATTTTACCAGATCCAAATAGATCTCCCACAACGTTCATGCCATCCATAAGTGGTCCTTCAATCACATCTAATGGTCGGGCGCACAGCAGCCGCATCTCCTCGACGTCCTGGTCGATAAACTCGGAGATACCCTTCACCAGTGCATGGGTGAGGCGTTCTCCTGTTGGTTTTGAACGCCAAGCCTGCTGTGTCACTGCACTCACGTCCCCGCCTCCTTTCTTGGCAGCTTCCATCTTCTCCTTTTCGATCAACGATCGGTCCAAGAGTGCCTCTGTGCAATCGGGCCCAACGTTCAAGACAACATCCTCAATCAACTTCAGCAAATCGCTTGGGATATTGTCGTAAACTTCAAGCATGCCCGCATTCACAATCCCCATGTCCATACCGGCTTTCACCGCGTGATATAAAAACACACTGTGCATAGCCTCACGGATCACGTTCACACCACGAAAACCAAATGACAAGTTGGACACACCACCACTAATCTTTGCGTACGGGCAAGCTTCCTTGATGCGTCGTGTGGCGTTGATGAAGTCCACCCCGTAATTGTTGTGTTCCTCCATTCCCGTTGCAATCGTAAGAATGTTAGGGTCAAAGATGATATCCTCTGGTGGGAATCCAACGCGATCGCTCACAAGGATATCGTACGAGCGCTTACAAATGCGCAGCTTTTCGTCCTCAGTTGCGGCTTGTCCATCTTCGTCAAATGCCATCACCACCACAGCGGCACCGTGACGCTTCACGATACGAGCATGCTCACAGAACAGCTCCTCTCCTACCTTGAGCGAGATACTGTTGACGATCGATTTCCCCTGGACACACTTGAGACCAGCTTCCACGATGTGGAACTTGGACGAGTCGACCATGAACGGTACCTTGGACACGTCTGGCTCAGTTACAGCGATCTTTAAGAAGCGCTCCATGGCAGCGACACCGTCTAACATACCGTCATCTACGTTTACATCGATGACCATGGCACCGTCTTCAACCTGCTGTCGCGCAATGTCCATGGCTGTACCATAATCACCTTTCAAAATCAATCGCTTGAAGCGAATGGATCCAGAAATGTTGCATCGCTCGCCCACGTTCAGAAAGCTGAAACGCTCCTTTGTCACCACGAGGTCTTCCAGGCCAGAAAGCCACATGTACGGATCCTTCAGCGCGGGCAATGGACGTGGGTTGTAGCGCTCCGTCATATCAGCGATCGCACGAATATGGTGTGGCGTCGTGCCACAGCAGCCACCCATCATACTGATTAAGTTGTCTTTGCAAAACTCCTCACAGTATTCGGCCATGAGCGCAGGGCTGTCATCGTACC
Organism: Pythium grandisporangium; assembly: GCA_023336285.1. Classification (NCBI taxonomy): domain Eukaryota; phylum Oomycota; class Peronosporomycetes; order Pythiales; family Pythiaceae; genus Pythium; species Pythium grandisporangium. The sequence continues at coordinate 6,160 of JAADWT010000749.1, forward strand.
CGCCCATGGCGTTGGGTAGCCCCGCATTCGCGTACACCGAGACGAAGCACTCGGCCACGTTGGAGAGACGCTGCAGGAACGGCTTCATCTGGTTGGCGCCCAATGCACAGTTGAGGCCAATACAAAAGGGCTTGGCGTGGCGCAGGCTTACGTAGAATGCCTCAGTGGTCTGGCCCGACAACGTGCGTCCACTCATGTCCACGATCGTACCGGAAATGAATAGCGGCAGTTTCCGTCCCACCCGTTCCTGGTACAAATCCACGGCGTACACGGCGGCCTTGGCGTTCAAGGTATCAAAGATGGTTTCCACAAGTAAAATATCCGAGCCTCCATCCACGAGTCCTTCAATCTGGGTCGTGTAGGCCTCCAACAGTTCATCAAACGTCACATTACGAAAGCCCGGGTCTTCCACATTCGGTGAGATGGACAGCGTGCGGTTCGTGGGGCCAATGGAGCCCGCCACGAACCGTGGACGCAGTGGGTCCTTGGCCGTCACCTCGTCGGCCACCTCACGCGCGAGCCGTGCCGATTCAAAGTTGAGCTCATACGCAAGGTGTTCCATCTTGTAATCCGCCTGCGCGATGCTTGTACCGGAAAACGTGTTGGTGCCAATCAGCTGTGCGCGCCCAATCTCCATGTACTCGCGGTGAATGTCCTTGATCAGCGTGGGCTGCGTGAGCGAGAGCAGGTCATTGTTGCCCTTGACGAGGATGCTCGAGTCGGCAAATCGCTCGGCACGGAAATCTTCCTCCGTGAGCTTGTGCTGCTGGATCATGGTGCCCATCCCGCCGTCAAAGATCAGGATGCGCTGCTTCATGAGCGCCGTCAGGTACGCAAACAGGTCCGTCTCGCCGCGCACAAAGGGGCGCTGCAGCATCTCCACCTCCGCGGGCGTGACCTCATGGCGCGCCATCGTGTCCATAGCGATCGTCGGCATATGCGCTGGCTGCTTTCCTTTGTCCCCCCCCGTTTGTTTCCGCGCGGGGTGACAAACACTCTGGACACGCACGCACTGCGAACAATGAATACCCCAACGCCAACGCCAACGCTAACGCCAACAACACCAACACCCAACACGCACCCAGCCAACAAACAGTGCCACGGGCGAGTTGTCAGCAACAACGACAGCAAACCTGGGAGCAGGAGAAGAGGCGACAAAGTGACACGCTCCAACGCCAACAAAACGCCAACAATGTCTGCCGGCAAGCAGCTTCAGGAGAATGGGTCGGTCGCAACACCAACGCAACCGCTGGCTTCGGGAGAGGACGAAAAGCTGCTTGCGCAAATAATGGCTGGCGCTCTTGAGCAAGAAGAGGGAGAGGAGGGTGTACATTGTACCCTGCATTTGGTACTATGTACCCCTTCGCTCAAGTCACTCGTTTTCTAATTCAGTATTAATATACCCTGTGACGTTGAACTAAGCAAACAAGAGAACATGAAATCGTATCCTTCCAACCGTTGCATATTGGCACATGGCCTCGCGTCTTCTCGGAAACTCCCCCCAAGGGTATTATACGATTTCTTCAACAAGCTTCACATTCCGTCTCTTGCTCACCACTTCCTAGTTCAAAAGTATAGTAAGTACCTCCAGCAGCAGAACCTCACAGAGGGGCGGCCATGGCGGATCACCAGCACCAGCACCACGCCATGCCATGGCGCCAGCCGCAGATGCTAATGCAGTTGGGGCGCCAACATCAACACACGCAATCACACCAACACCAACACCAACAGAAGCAGAAGCCGTTGGCGCGAGGACCCGAGGACGTCAAGTGTGAGGAGACAGCAGCCACGGCCCCGCCGCTCAAGAAGCGCAAGAAGCGGTTCTGCTTCACCGAACACCATGACGTACTCGTGCTCCGCGAGGTATTGCGCCATGATGGCATCTTTGCGGCCACGGGCCAGCGCGGTGCGCTCTGGGAACAGATCGCCATCGTACTGAACGAGCAGGGCGTTCGCGTAAATGCGCACTCGCTGCGCTGCCGGCTCAACACGATGGCGGCGGCACACGACGAAGCGGTGCGCAGGGCCACGCTCCTGGGGCATGCGCCGGACACCAGTGCACGTACCGAGAAGCAGCAACTCGTGGCGGAGTATGTGCAGCGCACGACGGCGCGGTCCGCGGAGCGTGAGCGACGCAAGGCCGTACTGCTCAGCACCAAGCAAGATCCTCCATACGCGCATGGACAAGCGCATGCGCAGCAGGAACACGAGCAGGCGAAGACGACGACGGCATCGACGGCCACGGGGACTGCGACTGCGACTGCGCGGAGCATCCCGATGGCCACGAAGCAGAATGAAACGCGTGCTGGTTCGGATACGGCCGGAGTGACCAGCGTGATTCAGGCACTCGAGAGCAAGTTGGAAGAAGAAGAAGAAGCAACAGAACCAGAGCCGACGACGGCAGGCAGTGCGCTCGTGGCTGTGGTGCGTCACGCCGCTGCCGCGTTCACGGCCCAGCGCGCCGAGGAGCTAGCGTTCCGTCAGCGCCGCTTTGATGCCGAGCAGGAACTGCGCACACGTACACTGGAGATGCAGGAGCGCACGCTGGACGTGCAGCAGCAATTACTCACGGTCATGAGCGCACTCGTCAATCGCCTGACATGAACCAAGCAGAGCAAGCAAGCACTTTACCGTGAACGGCAAGCCGCCTCCCACTCCACCCAGTCACTCAGTCTGCTGGTCATACTTTATTTTTTTCCGTGTGGAGAGTGTGTGTTTGCTACAAGTGAAAAAAAAAAACGACACTACACTCGTTCGACATTTGTCTTCCCTTTCGTTCTTTATTTTGGTTCATGGGCTTAATAATGGTAATGCTACTCAATCGGATGATGAATGTGATGGCGCGGAGGGGAACAGCAGCTCAAGGTCGGATTGCAGCTTGAGTACACGCGTCATGAGCGCGTTCTGTCGGCGCGCTGATTCCTCGAGCCGTGCCGAGGTCTCGGTCAGTGCCAATGCCATGGACGCACTCACGCCAGGCGCGCTGAGCGACGAGTTTCGCCGCACCGCGATATTCAGTCGCGCCGACGTGGTGGCGCGGATGGGCAGCACCGCGTCATGCTGCTGTTGCTCAATGCCACGCAACGTGGGTGACACCGCCGCCGCGACCGCAGAGGCATGCGCGTTATGCCCGAGCGCACGCTGTGACGCCGACGAGAGACCCTCCACGATTGAGAGGCGAGGCGGTGGAATATGAGGTTTGACCGGTGCATCCACGCTCAAATCCACATCCGGTACGGGCTGTGGTGCGACGGGCAACTTGTCCACCTTGTTACGTGAGCCTATGCGAATGCCCGCGGCCGCTGCCGCCGCGGCAATCACACTGGCGCCAATGGATCCTCGATTCGATGTCGAACCTGCTCCTGTACCATTGGATGCGGCGGACGAGGAGCCATGCCCATTGCCGTTGCCACTGCCGTTGTTGGCATGGACCTTGTGGTTGACTGCTCGTAGTGGCGCCCGTGCTCGCGCGACATCGGCCATCTTGGCCTGCATGGCCGGGAACAGCGCGAGCGCCTCGAGGAAGCGGTTACGAGACAGCATGCGCAGCTCACAGAAGCAGAGCGTACGCACCGAGGCGCGGCGCCGGTTATCCGGGCTCAGGATGGCCATCTCACCGAAATACTGGTTCTCACCCAAGATCCCAATCTGTGTATTCTCGCGCAAAATCTCCACCGCACCTCGAAACACGAAAAACATTTCATGGCCTACCTCCCCCTCCACGATCACGTCCTCCAATGGTGCGAAATGAATCATGCGCATGTTGAGCGCGAGCTCCAGCAGGAAATTCGGGTCACTGCCCGTGAAAAACGGGAACTTGCGCAGGAACTGATCATTGATCGAGAGCGCGATCTTGGAGCGCAACTTGGAGGACAGCTCGTTCAAGATTTGCTGCTCACCATTGAGTTTGCTTTCCCTGGATTGCCGCGTGTTGTGGTAAAATTCGCGAATCTCGATCCGTAATTTCATGGGCAGCTCACGCGCGCCCATGTATTCATTCACTTCATCCATCTTTTGCCGGAACCGCGTCTCCTGGATAGTAAGACTGGACACGAGCTCCACGATCTGCGCCGATATTCACGACATCGAAATCACAGAGCCAACATGTGTGGCAATTCAAACATCAAACATCAAAATTAAATCAAAGTCAAAAGCAAAGTCAACATCAAATTCAAAATTCAAAATCAAACCTGTCAGACTATCTCCCAAAGGAAACATAATGCAAAATGACGAGGGTTTCAAAGATATGCAGGAGTGGCTAGCGAGTACTTACGTTGGTGATGCCGTAGGCAAAGATGCCACCACCAATGATCATGGCGAAGATCGAGTACAAACGCTCGTCCGCGTTTTGGCCAGAGATGTCACCATACCCGATCGTAGCGCTTCATGCAGAGGATACCATCGTCGGCAACGTAAAGGCAAAGAGAGCCAGACAAATCCAACAGTACATAAGAAATCCTATGACTAGTATCTACGCCAGTCAACACACAAGCGATAATTATAAGTTGGCGAACAGAGAGCTGATGCATCGTACGTACAGCGTCATGACGGAGAAATAGAGCGCAGCGACGTAGCGATCCCATTTGTCTGCATATGGTTCTTGCAATCGGTTGCGAACAATCCAGTTGGAACCATCCGGGTTGGCCTGCCCGATGGCGTGGAAGATGCAGCTAAACCAGTGGGAGACAAACATGACCATGAGGCAGTACTTGAGTAGGGCACTGAGCGTGGAGCGAATGAAGACGGTGTTCTGGATGCGACGCAGGATACGTGAGATACGAAACAGACGCAGCAGGCGCACGAGGCGAAGCAGCTTGAGCGTGTTGCGAAGCGCATGCGACGTCGAATCGCTGGGAAAAATGGTGCTGTAGGGCAGCGCAGCCACGAGGTCCACGATGAACCAAGACCGCACGTACGTCTTGGCCACGAGCTTGCGATCGTAGCGCACGGAGCCTTCAATCTCCACAGCCGTATTAAGCATCACAAGCTGAACAAGAACGTTAAAGATGGATCAGTCGCCGGAGTCAGGAATTTATTGGGATTTCCGGTAAATTCACTCACAATATCGAAGAGGAAGAAGCCGTCCAGGAACTTGTCAAACCAATCTTCGTCCATGTTTGTGGAGCTAAATGACGCCTGGAACTGTCGGGAGCGAGCGCCACATCACACAGTCCCCATCACAGTCACCAGTACATCCACATAGACACAATCACAAAAAAACGGACCAGAAGCGGTTAGTAATGGCACGTCGCTACCTGCAGGATACTGGCACATGCAACGAATGAAGCACCAGAAGAAAACGCCTACCGGGAGAACAATGGCGTTGTAGAATATGAATATGATGCTGAGCACATCCCAGATGAGCCGAAAGCGGCCATGAGGGTTAATCATTTTGGTTGACAGAAATGTGTGCGCGTGGGAAGAACTGGTATGAAGAAGACGGTGCAGTGTCGGCTGCAGCACTGGTTGCGGTAACGCTGGTGACCCCAACGACTTTCGGCGATCACGATCGCGGTCTGCGTGGCGTCCTGTCGAAGAGCGAGTCGTTACAGGCTCTCGTTTTTCGTGGGAATCAGCGATGGGGCCAGTGCCCGATGTCGCGTCATCGCTGTCACTTTCGTCATCTTCCTCGTTTAGGCTCCCGTCCGGGTCGGCAGTTCCATCACCTCGGTCGATGCTGAGCCGCATCCTACGGTTGCTGCCAAACTTATTGCTACTGTTCTCTTCCTCATCATCGTCTTCACCAACCAGAGTACTCTGTTGAAATTGGGTGGCGGCGTTCACCTTTTGGTAGTTTTCATATTCCTCACCAGGAGACAGGGTCATCATGATTCCCCTTCCTTTTGGTGGACCTGTGGTCTCCGAGGAAAGCGTCCCACTGGATGGTCCGCTACTGGCATTGCCCACCAGCGTACTCGTGAGGTCCAGCTCCATCATCGTGCGTCGCCGCATACGACTTTCATAGAACTCGTCTAGGTCCAGATGCTACCACAACAAACGATGGTCCAGGCAAGAGACACAGGTTACAACCAACCACATTTAGTGAGTCAGTCCTCCCAAGAATGACACACCAGCGCAACAGCGCACCAATTCGTTGCTCGGTCGTGACTCGAACATTTGCATCAGTCGATTGGAGCCACGGCGAACGTTGAGCTGCGAGGACCACCATGCATCATACTCCCCACTTAGCCAATCGAGAAAACAGCGTGAGAGGTGATGCAAACCCAACCAAGGATTCTAGTTCGGCCTACCCGTGGGACACCAGGGGCGTCGTCGTTCTCGGGTCGCGGGCTCAGACGTGCCGGATGCCGAGGTCCATCCCCATGGCTGGCTGCTTCCTGTGGAGCCACCTTGCCCGACATGATCCGGGGTACTATAGTCGCTGAACCCTGGAAACCTTCTTGCGATCAACGAATGCTAATGCGCAACCCACACACCGGGCAGGCCGTCGTACAATAAGAATGTGATCATGGATAGAGGCTAAATGAACGCACCAGTCGCATACCGCGATAAAATAGGACCCACCGCGCCGCTTTGTCGAGTTGGTCGTTAGCAATTGAGTAGGCGGAAGCCGTTTCTCTTCTATCGGAAACAAAAACCTGGTCACCAACAACAGCAGTAGCGAGCAGGAGCCTGATCCATTATGGCAAATGCCACACATATATCCACACCAAAGTCCATCTCCAGGCGAGATCCACTCCACAATATCTGGAATGTATTTGCTCCATCTGCCTTTTTGTTTGTTTTTGTCTTTTCCGTGTGTTTGCTTTCGTCGTTGTGTGTTCTTTGTGTCACATGGCCACGGGGTTCCCTTCCTACCTGCTAATAGCTGGAACACCATCGCGCATGGATGAATACACAAGCACAGGATCTAGGCATAATATTGCAGACTCGTCTTCTTCTTGGCCGAGACAACGCCAATGCCCTCCATGAAGTCTTCGTGCTTGATCACGGTCGACTCACGACGCAGCGCCAGCATACCTGCTTCAACGCACACGGCCTTGAGCTGTGCGCCATTGAAATCATCTGTGGAGCGCGCCAGCTCGTCAAAGTTCACCTCTACACAGCGGCAACAACAAGAACGACACGCCAACCATCCTTACATGAGTAAAACCACCCCCATAGACAACAGGAATCTGATCGTGAGGAGGAGGTTCACATATCGGCCTCACCATCTTTATCCACGTTCATCTTCCGCGAATGGATCTGCAAAATGCGCGCACGCGCTTCTTCTGTGGGGTGCGGCAATTCAATCTGTTAAAAAGTCGATCGTAAGATAAATCACAGAGAGACAGCACAAGCGTGAGTACTCTCGATTCAGCTCTCTCTCATGTCTAGGCTCCTATCATTCTCCAGTACTACCCACACGCACCTTTCGATCGAGTCGTCCAGAACGCAACAACGCCGGGTCCAGCACATCCGGTCGGTTGGTCGCGGCGATCACCTTGATCTTTGTATTAGCCGTGAATCCATCCAACTGGTTTAGCAGCTCCAGCATCGTGCGCTGCACTTCACGATCACCCGACTGCTCACCACCGAATCGCTTGGTTCCAATGGCATCCAACTACCCACCGACCCATGCACACGAAAACAACACACACAAGATCACGATACCCACCCACAGTTAGTCAATCTACGTAGTCAGTCTCGTCCATTGGGCTAGAATCCCCCCAGCCGATCCATGTGGTGCCATGTAATGCTTGTCCTCTCTTTCCAACGCACCTCATCAATAAAGATGATCGCACCGCCCTTGTCCTTATCCTTGCACTTCTCCTTGGCCAGCTCAAACGCGTCCCGCACCAGCTTGGCACCATCACCGATAAACATTTGCACAAGCTGAGGAGCCGCCAGCTTGAGGAAGATGGCATCCGTTTGCTTGGCACAGGCACGCGCCAGCAAGGTCTTGCCCGTCCCGGGTGGCCCATGCAAGAGCACGCCCTTGGGGGGCTGAATGCCAACGGCCTCAAACTTTTCACGGTGCGTCATGGGTAGCACCACGGCCTCAACAAGCTCCTGGATCTGCTTGTCCAGACCGCCAATGTCGCTGTACTCCTCGGTCGGCTTCTCGTCCACCTCCATGGCCTTGACACGCGAATCGTACTCGGCCGGCAGCTTCTCCAGGATCAAATAGCTGTCCTTGTTGGTACCCACGAGGTCGTTGGGCACGAGCTTCTCCGAATCTACGAGCCCTGGGATCGGCAGGAAGATGGTCTGGCGCGTCGACGTCTTGATCACGGCACTTTTGCCGACGCGCTGCGCATCCACGTCGGTCGCGGCGCCGTCCTGCTCATCCTCATCATCTTCCAGCTCCAGGATCTATCGCCCCATGCACAGCAAGCCAGCATCATACGGTACCATACCGCTCAGTCGCCGCCACGCCTCCATCATAGCCAAAAAGTACACATTCAATTCGCCCCAGCAACGTCATCCGCGCAGTCCTCCTCCACACGCACCTCGACTACGTTGCCCACGAGGTAGGGCAGCTGCTTGTTGAGCTTGACCTTCTCGTTGTTCTCCTTGATACGCTCGCGCTGCGTGGAGGACTCGTGGTTGATGCGCTGAATGTCGCTGCGCATGATGCGGATGTCGTTGTCCAACAGGCGGATCCGCTGGCGCAGCTCGTCGTTGGACATGAGCAGGATCTCCGGGTCCAGGCCTTCCTCGGCGCTGCCCCACACCTCGTTCGACTCGAGGGAACTCATTTTCGATAGCTGCTGCTGGCTCGTGGAGAGAGAGAGCGGTCAACAAGATCAAGATCCGCTTGGCTTCGTCGCGATTCCTTTCTCTGATCGGTCTTTTGCGGCCGTCGCCGTCGCTATCGCTATCTCTATCGCTATCGCTTTTCGCCGTC
>JAADWT010000075.1:0-39420 GCA_023336285.1 Pythium grandisporangium
CCCCCCCCCCCCCGTTCTCCTCTTCCAGTCAACCCATTTTTCTGTGGGAGTGGCGAAAAGCTTCAGCGAGGAAGGACGCAAAATTTTCCGAAAAAAACTACTCAAAGTTAACTGCAAAAAATCAAGTTAAAAAAGTCAGAATGGGAATGGATCAAGCACGAGCACGTTAAATCTACTAAATTAAGTCGCGGTGCACCTGCTTTCAATAAAAAGTCCCGTCATGATGGCTCCAACATCAACAACAATTTGGAACTTGTCATGTTCGGATTTGTTTCTAGTTTCAAGTTCACGTACATGTACGTCAACACTTTTGGCGCACACGAGCAAAATGGAGAACATGCGCGTCTGCGACGCTGCCCATGGGCATGGACTGCATGTATAATACTACGTGTTGTAGTACTTACTACATGTGGACATCAAATAGGCCGACATGCACCGAAAGCTCTTCCTGAGCTATCGATTACAATGACCCGACCACAGAAAGAAACACAGGAAATGAAGCACGACAGGTGGTGATGTGACCCATTTTTTTGGTGCGGCAACCTTCTCACCGTGCAGTTTCTACATGACCACGCAGCAGCACGGCGCGGTCGCCTCGTGAGCTGTCGCGGGTGGCGCATGCATGTGCACCGTCGTGGAGCCTGCTTCGCTCTGTGAACTGGTGGTTGTCACAAGATCCTCTTCCTTAATGATATTCTGGTCAATGCGCATCTGCAGGATCGTGTCTCTTCCAGGGGCCCTCGGAGAGTATGGCTTGGCCGGTGGTTCGTTTGCATCATCTTCAAACTCGATAAAGCTCGGGTTCTCGCCACGCAGATCCAGTTGGATATTGCGGCCAAACTGCTTGGATTCAGTGGCGTGACGCGGGGAATCATCGTCATCGGCATCCTCTTGCGCTGTCTGTCTATGCGGATGCTGCTGGTGTTGATTCGCTGGTGTAGGTTCATCGAGGCCAAAGAGCCCACGCCAGCTCTTTTGAGCCTTGGCCTGTGGGAACAGGGGCGATTCTTCTTCATACGGATGGTGTTGGTGCGGACGCTGCTGCTGCTGCTGATGCGCCGCCGGCGAGAGCATGCCCCCCGTCGGCATCTGTAACGCCTCACGTAGCTTGCGGTGCCAACCGTCAATCTCCATCTCGGATTCCGCACTCACGCGAAGCTCGCGTGCGTTATCCACCGTGATCTCCAACGTAAACGGCCGCGTGCGATCACGGCGCGTGCCCAATACACGGTAGCGTTCAATAGGCGGTGCATCGGCCTGCACAGAGATCATGAGGAAGAAGCCATCTAATACGAAAAAGCGACGCTTCCATACTGGGATCGGGAAGCTCTGCTTGTCGAGCCAGCCCGAGTGGTGGGTCGGGTTGCCCTGTTGTGTGGCACCCATTGACGACGATGAGGCCACGCTTTGTGGGTACACGCCGCCACTCTGGTTGCACCACTTGGCGATGGCATCATAGCAGCGCTCGCACTCGGGCGCGGCATCCATAAAGATCTTGAGCTGGCGGCCATCCATGCCCCATATGATCAGTCCGTTGGTGATCCCGGGCGCGCGCTCGGCGCGTTCGATGCGCATGTCCCCCATGAGCTGCGCGTGGGCTAGGCCCCTGCCCGTCGTCTTGTAGTACGCGAGTTCATGACGCTTGACGACGAGGAAGCGCTTCTTCCAGTTCTTCACCAGGCTGCCTTCCTTGTATACCCAACCGGCGTAGGACACATTCGGGTCCGTCGTCTCCATCCTGCTTGTTCACAAATGGCTCCAATAATAATTGCGTTCGACGGCGGCGTGCTTGATTCCTACACATCGACAACAAACCCGCTCGGTGCGGTGGCTGGTACAACTTGGTCAACTATACGAAACTGGAGTGTACGGATCATTCAGGAAAAGTTGGGCGCCTATCAAAAAATCACTTGGACAAAAAAAAACTGATTTAGACTATAACGGAGGGTATGTATACAAAAAGACTGATTCCAGTGTTGTGTTGATCCCCTAAACAGAGCGCTCTAGTCCAACGCTGGCTGATTCACAGTGAAAAACTGTGGTGAACATATTGGATTCATTCATGCCTGCTGTGTGACGGGCAACTCAGCCCACTTGAAGGACTTGATGCTTACATGACTACGCAGCACGGAGCGCATTTCGTGGGCTGGTTAGTGTCCGCGTTGTGCTGCAATCTCTTCGCCTCCTCGATCTCATCCTCAGTATGTAGGACGCGCATGTATTCTAAATCCTCGTCGCTCTCAGAATCGATTCGTTGCTTCGGTTCGCCATTGAATATCGGTGCCACGTCCGTAAAATTGAGTTCCCCCTTGAATGTATGCCGTCGATCTACTTGCGTCGAGTTGGTGAGCCGCATGTCCGAACCATCCATGGCCTTGATTCGCAGGAATGATTCGTTGGTGATCGTATCATTTGCAAGGTAATCGCCCGGGTCCAAGCGCGTAGGGTACCCACGAGTCTGGGTCGGCCCAGGATTCGCTCGTGGTGCAGATGCCGCTGATAGCTTTCTGTGGGCTGGTGATGTCGCGCTCGATCGGCTGTTCATCAAGTCTTGACCTTCATAACTACCAAAATCTGAAGACGCGACAGTCTCTGCTGATGACTCCCGTGACGTCGATAATACTTGAAACCAAATATCCATCTCAGCGACTGACGCTGCAGATACACGAAGGACTCGGCCTCCCCGTAGTTGCACGCTAAGCGTATTCGCCTTCGTGGTGTCCATAAACACACCAGTTACGATGCCGTTACCGTGCGCAACACCACCGACATCGTTGTAGTATATCAATGCGCCATTTTTGAAGGTGAAATAGCGCCGCTTCCAAGTCTTGAATCGCCGTCCTTCCTTCTCCAGCCACCCGCTATAGGTACGTTGGGCCTTGGCGTCCGACATCGCTGACGATGACATCAACGTATTGTCTTCCACGAGATCGTCTACCAACGAGTGCCTCGAATTACTACGGCTTGCGCGACCATCAGCAATGCTTTCCCACAATGCAAGCAACCACTTCTGGTATTCTTCATTGTTATCGGCCTTCACGACAAGTCGTCGACCACCGATCATCGACACAGCCAGCCCAAATTCCAAAGACGACAGTTCTTCCACTTCGCAAACAGCGTAGGAGCGTAGCAAGGAACCATTTCGACTCTTGAAATATGAAAGCTTTACCCCGTGAAGCGTAAAATATCGTCGTTTCCAACTTTTCACTGTAGCACCTTCTTTCTGCAGCCAACCTGAACAGCCACGCGTCTCACTATGGGTTGAGGAGGCATCGCTTGGTCTGCGCTCGCGCCCTGACGTCAATGGCCCTAAATCGTTGTCGCTGTCTTCGTCGAACACATCATCATAGATGTGCTCACTGAAAGAACTGTCCCATGAACTCGTGCTGTCCCGTTGCGGTTCATCCTTCATCGCAGCAGTCCAAGTGGCATACCCACCCGTACCCAATTCTTCATCACTGTCGGGGTCTCCGTAACCTGATGCTGGCCATTCATTGTCGGACGATGCAAAATCGTTGTCTATGTCATCAGCGCCATCAAAATCAAACTCCTTATCAAAAATCATGCTGTCGTGTGCAGTGCTGTGACGTGACATAAATGTCTCGGAAATATTGGATGCTGATTGCAGTGCCTCAAACCACTGGGAAAAGTCATCTTCGTTGGCTGCAACTGCATGCAGCAGTCGACCATTTTGGAAACGAACATCCAGGCAGAATGGCCGTTGATCTCCGACTGATACATCGAAAACGATACCAGAACCCAGCAAGTCACCATCTGCGGTGCCGTAGTACATCAAACGGTTGCGCTCCAATTGAAAATATCTTCGTTTCCACGACTTGACCAGCTGACCTCGCTTCAGTAGCCACCCGTGCTGTCTATTTGTACTAGACACTTGCAGTGGACCAGTACTGTCATCTTCAGTATCGTTGGTGCCATGGAATGACAGTTCTGTGGCCTGCTGTAGTGCTGTAAACCAGTCGTCAATTACGTCCTTAGTGTCGGCTGCAATACGAACAATTCGACCATTCACAAAGTGCACATCAGCAGCATTCTCGGCCGAAGTGTTGCGCACCACACTAAACACAATACCGCTTCCCTTTGGGACGACTGAATCCGGCTTGTCAAAAAACTGAAGTGTGTCACCCTCCAGCACAAAATACCGTTTCTTCCATGACGTCTTCCTGAAGCCACCTTTCAGCAGCCACCCTGACTTTTGCTTGTAATGTACAACGGTCTCTGTGAGTTCAGAAGACGACGAAAATGAAGGAAAGAACGACGTTTGTTTGGTGGTGTGCGAAGCCTTGCCCGATGTTGGTGCAACCACGCCGTCCCGAGCTTCATACAAAGATCGCACCCATCGTGCACGATCACTGATGTTCTGAGCGCGTAGAAGTGCGCGACCCGACTCGAGCTCGATCTCAAAGTCCGTCGCCGTCGCATTGTTGGAGATGTTCACTCCAACAACCTCGTACACATTATCCACAGGCGAGGAAGCCGCATCGCGTTGCTCCAACATCGTGCCCTTTAGAATGAAATAGTGTTCTTTCCATCGCCCCGGTCCGGGATCGTCGTTGTCCAATATGGACAGGTAACCTTCGCAGATCACTTGTCTGTTTGGCGATGCATGTGCGATTAAATCCACGCCTGCTTTCATCTTGGCAAATGATTTGACCATCGCGTTATTGATACTTTCGACGTTCATATAGCGATGGAACCCGCCCGCTTCCACGTCCACGGCCTCCTCTGGCTCATTTACAAGAGGCTTCGTACCCAATACTTCCGCGACAGCATGATCCCACAGGATTAATTCGTCATGGGAATCCGCTGCTATCGCGAACACGCGACCCTGCGTAGTTGTTAAATCCAATGCGTTGGCGCGTGTCTTGCTCAACGAGGCCCTAGAAATGGTAACCGTCTCGAGCGGGGTATGCCCACCTTTGCTGGCATAATACCGCAGCGATCGACCGGCCAAGATTGTGTACCTCTTCATCCAGCGGTGGTTTGCCTCCTCTGGGTACCCCACCAGCGCCCAGGCTTCACGGGCCACGCTCGCGCTTCTGGATACCGGTGTATGCACTGGAATCACGGGGGTCATGTCGTCAAAGACCTCGCTCTCATCTTCGTCGTCATCCAAATGATCCAGATCGAACGCCAGCGACGACTGCGCCAAGGTGCGGCTGTTGTCACTGAAATAGCTACCGCGCACACCCGTTTGGTAATACGACTCGACATCGCTAAAGTCGCCGTCGGCATCCAGCAGGGTACCCGGATCGTCATCGGTATCGTCCTCGTCGTCATCCACCATGCGGGGGTCCCCAAATGGATCGAATGGTGCGAGTGGCGTACGCACGGGCGTGGTCGCCGTGGCCGCAACCATACGGCCCTCCGTCACCTCGCGCTCGTACCGCATCACCACGGTTTCCAGGATGCGCAGCCACTTGTGCATCTCCTCTGCGTTCTCGGGCTTCATCTTGAGCGGCTGCAGCTTGCGCTCGCACTTGAGCAGGAGCACGGCGTCACCGCCACCGGTCTCTCTGGCACGCGAGCCATCCACGTGCATGACCACGACTCGACCCTTCTCACCCATGCCGTGGCCCGAGTGGCCGGGGGACATGAAGTACCGCAGCTCGCGCCCACGCAGCACAAAGTAGCGCCGCTTCCACGTCGGCAGCTTGCTGCCCTGCTTGAGTGCCCAGCCCGCATAGTCCACGTCCGCCATCCGCTCCGCTCCGCACTGCTGCTCGTCGCTTGGTCCGTTCCCTTCGCGGCGGGCGATGCCTGTCAAAATGCCAATAACATTGGTTCTCGACCGATTGTCTTTGGTGACTTTCCTCCACGGGCATGTGACAGAATGTGAAATCCTTCCACCTCTGTATTCCCGATATCCCGTCCAATTTTTGTTCGTGTTTTCAAGAAAACCTATCATTTTAGCCTTCAATATTCAATACAGCGTGATTTTTGCCTTCCTGTGCGGGTAGCAGTACTGATGAGGAGGAACAGACTTGGAAAATGGGTAACCATCTGATTTTTTTTCTCTTTTAGGTGGAAGGGGGGCGCGCAGCGAGGGTCCGTTAGACAGTGTTAAAGTATCGGTCACCATAGTCACCGAGACCCGGGACAATGTACTTGCGCTCATTGAGCCCACGATCAACGGCCGCCGTAACCACCGTAACCTCTGTTGAGCGTAATGATTGTTACACACAATTGTCAGCGCGTCCCATATTCCATCACAACAACGAGAGATATCGCACACAGCACCGCGTCACCGTGATTGATATACCGGTAGGAACATGCATGACAACGTACTTGGGTATGCGCTGAAGAGCGCCTGGATGCCCTCGGGGCACGAGATGACGTTCAGGAAAACGATCTTGTGTTCGTCTACACCTGCATCAAGGAGCGTCTGTGGAATTCACCGCATAAATGGGTGAGAAATGGCCCTGGCAGTAAAAAATCATGCTGTCCACGCCCAATGGGACGCTACGGATACTGTGAAATGGAGGCGCATACCTTGATGGCAAGCAAGACGCTGCCCGCAGTTGCCAGCATTGGGTCGACAACAAGCACGTGATCAAAGGTCTTGATCGCGGGGGGCAGTTTGGCGTAAAAGAGAATCGGATGCTTGTCCTCTGACTCCTCGTCGCGTTGAATCAGAATTTTACCTAAAGCAATCGCAGATTTTATCCGCAAGCATGGAGGAGCGCAGCAATTCGTGCACGTGTACGGTAGCAGAGTTCATCAGCGCAATGACGGTCAATATGGACATTGATAGCGAGTGCACGTACCGACAGACACCTTGGGTTCACATTTCATCACAGCATCCAACAGGCTATCACCAGCACGGATGATGGAGATAGCGCAGACGCGGTCAACAGGCACGATCCCCGTAAAGGTATCGCTCGTCGGCGTCTGCACGGTCGTAGTCTCGGTTGCACATTCTGCAAGGCCCTCCTCTGCCAGCATTCTGCATCAGACGATTCCACCCCACGTGAGCCAGTCATTGATTGCAACACGCATCCACAGCCATTCGTTCCATCCATTCATTCACTCGAACCTACCTCATGAGCCGATCGGCGTAGTGCTTAAACTCCACATGAGGCGTGGTCTGATCTCGCAGCTTGATCAGCAACGGCGCCAGCGCCCTGTGCTTCAGCACCCGCAGCAACGGGTAGCGCTCCTCCAGTGCCGCGATGGTGGCCACGCTCGCCATTTCTGCTGCTCTCAACCGTTCGTTTTGCTTTGGATTTTGGATTCGTCTTGTCCAAACTGCCACATGTGTCAACAATGGGAGCGACTTTTATGGAACGAACCTCTCCAATGGCCTGTACAATCTTATATTCATCTCAATCACCACCCCTATCAAAATGCTCTGAAGTAACGTTTAGTACCGCTTCTCCTTCCAATATGACCAGGCACCAACGAGGATGTCATAGCTGGCGGCGATGGCAAGGAATGCGACCACATCGCTGCCACCGCTCACGTGCACGTGCTGACAGTTCTTGTAGTGGCTTGTGGGTACACTAAGCGTGCTGCTGCAGATCGACTCACGCGCTGGGCCAGAGATCTCACTCATTGTGACGTAATGGTAATGCGGATCGTCGGGTGCCGAAACAGCCTTCTCGATGGACAGCGCCGTCGTGACACGGCCGCGCGAGATAACCTCCGACACAAGCATGCATTGGTACCCGTTGAGCTTTTTGGATTTCTTGACAAAGCAGATGTTCTCTTCCCGCATGCCGCTGTTCACCAAGTCCGGGATGAGGCGCTTGATCGTCACCATGTGATACGGGTTCATGTTGTGCATGTACCGATCGATCGTCAGGGTCGCCAGTTTGCCGTAGTTGTTGTGGCGAAACGCCCATTCCTTTCGGGACGTGCGCTCAATCTCGAACAGCTTCCGTCGCCCGAACCCGTAGATATCGCAATGGTTCAATCCTCTCCATGGTCGGAAGTCGCGCTTATCCATAATGTACACCTGTGGAAAGTGAAATACGATTGCAGCCGAACCATTAGTGCCGTGTGTTCAGCTACATTGACCGACCACATATCGGAGGGAGGAACGCGAAGCACGGTAGAATCCATCAACGTACCGTGTCGTTGTAGAAGGATAGTACGCTCCGTGCCCACATCAGTGACTCACTCGCGACGACCGAGAAGCGAGGCGTGTTGGCATCCTCTGGCTTTGGTCGGTACACATCTCCAAAGCGATCCACCGATTTGTGGTATGTGTCGCACATGCACTTGGGTTCCTCCTCAGCCGCCACGGAGGTCGGCGGGTTGCCGTGCAGGGACAGCAGGTTCTCAATCTCTTTGTAAAACATGGTGCCCTTGGTCACGCCAATCAACTGCAAGTACGCGTGGTGCAGCAAGACCGTGTCCATATCCGAAATTGCCTCCAGCACTTCCACAATCTCATCCGACAGCTTGGCCGCAGATGGATACATACGCTTGATCGATCTGCGAATGGCAACGAAGGCCAGGAACACGAAAGGTGTCAGCATTGTACAGATCTTGCTGGGATATATCGTCGCCCATCAGGACACACGCTTATTCTGGTAGTGATCCCAGTCGTCGTGTCAGTATTGCATCTCACTTACCCACGGAAGCTGTTTCGAAAGTAGTTGGTCTCGATGAACCCGATTTGATCGGCCACGCTCTTGTCTCGTGCCAATTGCTTGAGCACGTCGAGCACCTTGGACGGCGTGCAATCAAATGCTGTGCGGGCCAACCCCACCGATATTTCATACCGGAACGTGTGCTTAGAATGCCACCCCCACATGCGCTTGTCCTTGCTCTCGGTGGCCTTGGGGGCGGTAATGAGGGTGATTTCGGCGCGGTTCGTGCGGACATGCTCAGCTGTTTGCCAGACAAAGCCGCACACGTACACATACACACAGAGAGAAAGCGCAAACCCCATTCACAAGAGGTAAGTGAGCAAAAGCGGAGTGATTCAGTCCACGGTCACCATCAATACGATTCAGAAATCATCCGCGGCACGCGTACCTTGCAGCATCGACTTGGGATCGTGCAGCTCACAGACGTAGGTGGGCAGGACATTGCTCGGTTCGCTCTCGGTTTCCAGCTCCTCGTCGTCGCTTTCAACCGAGTTGATCTCCTCCACTTCGCTTTCCGACGACGATTGCTCGGTTTCCTTGGGCGAATCGTTGGTGGAGCTTTCCAGTGTCTTGTCCCCCTTGGCACTGACCCGCGCGGCCCTATTGCGTGCATCCCCGACGGTCTCCTTGCCGTCGCGAGGCTCCTTGACATCCTTCTTCTTGCCCGCTTCCCACTTGCGGGTCACAAAATCCTTGGCCAGCGACGTGGACCGCGTCAGCGTCTCCTCGCGCGACCGCGGTGTGAGCGTAATGTATGAAGTGGACCGCCGCCGATCCGAGGTGGCCGTCGCGTCCATGGGCACGCCCACCTCGTCCTCCATATCGGCGCTGCTCGGGTCTTTTACAGGTACACAAGGAATTGGTTTGCCGCAGATGTATGTCACGCGTCCAGCAGCACCCAACCTGTCTTCGGCACCCGGCACAATAGTAATTGGTGTTTCTAATCCTTTCGTGTCCCAGACACCTCAACCTCCAAAAGCAAAAGCAAAAAAAACAACAAAAAAACCAACAAACAAAACAAAAGAGAGTTCACGCACTACATCTGACAACAATCAACCGACAAAACAACAAAACCCACAAACCCGCACCAACAAAGTGCCTCCGACTCTGTCGCGGTGGCCAATGAGAAGACTGGACAGCCACCCCGAACCAAAAAACGAAACCTAAAAACCCAAAAACTGTCCAGTTGAACGTGCAAGTTGGCGCTGCTCCCCTTCCCCTATCCTCTAATTCTTCACTTTTCCAGCCCGCATTCTGCACTTCTACCACCCTCGTTTCCTGTTGAGGTTGCCGTTTGGTCGCCGCCGCCGCCTCGCGCATCTTCGTGCGGGTCCGTCCGTCCGTCCGTCCGTCCGTCCGTCCCCTGCTCTGCTCTGCGGCACGAGTCACTTTCCTCCCTTCTTCCTCCTCCTATTCACTCTCATCGGATGTGTGGGTCAGTCAGGTCATGCAAGAGAGATTCACGGAAGAGGGTCTCATGCCGACACCAAAAGAATAAAGGTCGATTCTCTTGCTACTCCCCCCACAGAGGGGGGGGAGTACCAGTACTGTACACACTGTCCACACTGTTCCGTGGTGTAGAAAAGAAAACTAAAAAAAATCAGACCGCTTACCTATTGTATTCCATGCTTGAACGTATCAAGATCTGGGCTCGATGCTCCTTGTGTGCATATGTGGGTGGGTCCAGTATGTAGTGGTCATCACCTGCACCCAACTTCTTATTGGTGCCGTAAAGT
The DNA here is from genome assembly GCA_023336285.1 of Pythium grandisporangium. NCBI lineage: Eukaryota > Oomycota > Peronosporomycetes > Pythiales > Pythiaceae > Pythium > Pythium grandisporangium. Next base: position 10,352 of record JAADWT010000075.1, read on the forward strand.
GGAATGATGTGCCCTTTGGATGGGTCGGGTGTAAATCCGGTCGCGAGGTAGGTTGAGGGCTCATCACCTGGATGAGTGTTTCAAGGTTGAAACATCTCGTTGACCTTCAGAAAGGATACCAACATGTTTCAGAAATTGAACACAATAGCCGTTAAGAACATTCCAGCGAGCCCAAGCCATGAGCAGATGACACCAAAATGGCGCGAGAGGATGGCCAAGCGCGCGACGACAACGTCACGGCGCTCCCTTTGCTCCACGATTCGTTATGGCCGCCAGGCACCACCAGTGCAGATGGTAACCATGACGATGCAGCACCTAGTGATGCAGCTTCCACCGATGGAGACCGGCAGAAACTCCCGGGAAATGCACACAACGATGCTCAAGCCAGCGATGATGACGACGACGACGATGATGATGATGACTTTGAGCTGGAGCTCATGGATTTCGACGACGACGACGACGAAGACGTGTCACTCCTAGATCTATTAGCAGCGCCCGGTGGACTCGTGGATCGGCCGTGCATCGGTAAGGACACGATCGCGCACCGCACGCGCACCAAGCTATCACTGGTGGATGTGCCGCTGGACACGTTGGAGGCTTGCCTGCCACCCGATCCCATGGACGTGCTATTGGAAAGTGCGGGTGGTAGCGCTGAAGATGCACAGCACGAATACCAACGCTTCCTGGCGTCTCTGTTGCCGCGTGAGAATGCGCATCAAGGTAACCTGTCGTTCCTGGACGAGGAGGATGACGAGTACCGCCCTGGGGACGACGAGGAGGACGAAGATGAGGACGAAGACGAGGAAGACGATGGCGACGAGGACAATGGCAGTCGTGCCACACGAGGTCCGCATAGGCGCAAGGTGGTCAAGCAGAGCGTTCGTGTCTCCAAAAAGGAGCTCTCGGCGCTGCTGTGGGACTCGACGCAGATCAAAGTGCCTCCAACATTCACGCACCCACCGCCGGCCAGTGTCGCGCTGGGCACGGCAGCATCCACGCAAGCAATGGTAAGCGCTACCGCATCGACAGTGTCCAGTACTACTGCCAGGGTCACTACCCCTAAGGGTACGCAACTTACCGGCGCAAGCGCTCCTGGCATGCAAAATCAACGAGATGCCGCGGCGCGCCACGAGCTCCAGGGCACGGTCACGCCTGTTCAATGCCTTCAGCTTGCGTCACAGATGCACAAGCACATGCAGCTTTTATTGCAGACCTTTCATTTGCTGTCAATCCACTCCGATGCCGCCAGTGAACGCGTCACGGCGCAGCGAGAGGAATGCGAACGCATGCTGCGCGAACTCGCGGACCGTGGGCAATCCGCGCAACGTTGCAAGAGTCGGCTCATTGCCAAGTTCACCTCCTCGGTTTCTCAGAGGGAGGCGGAGGATGGAACACAGATCCAGCAACACGGAACCCGTGAGGAAAGCAGCAATACGAGGAGGAAGAATGCCGAGAAGGCTACCGAACGCATTGTGCAGCGTCGTGTGACACGGTCACTCACTGCAGCACATGCCGCCATGGCCCATCCGTCCATGTTCGAGGTAGTTGGCTCCCAGGCGGTGGACACACTCACAGAGGCCTTCCGTGCCGGCTGCACCGTCAACGATCGTACTCGTTTGCTGAAGGAGCACCTGCTGGAACTGGATAAGCACATCCTTCCACGTCGCAAGAAGAAACGACGTGCCCCACCGCGGGGCAAGATCGTGTCCAACCCATTTTCACCATTGGAGGACCGCTTATTAACCCACGGCGTCAAGCGGTTTGGGATCAACGAGCCCACCGCGTGGGACTCCATTTGCGAGCATTTATTGCCCGTGAAAACCCCCGAGATGCTGCGCAAGCGCTACCGGTACCTGATCAGCAATAAGAAGAAAGTGGGCGCGGGGGAGATCAAGAAATACCACAACGCCTTCCAGGCACGCAAGACCACGACGTGGATGCTGGAGGAGGACGTGCGCATCGCACGCGGCATGCTCGCGTTTCGCACCGTCAGTCGCCCCTTTGCAAAGATCTCGAAGACGTTTTTGCCGCACCGTCGGCGGCAGGTAATCCGCAAACGATGGCAACGACTTCAACGCACCCTTCAAACGCGCGTTGGCGCGGAAGCGGCGGCAGACCCGTCCTCGGTGGAGTTCCTCTCAGCGGGAGTGGTGTACCTGGAAGAAAAGGTGCGCAACCAGGTCCACCAACCCCCAGCTCTTGCTAGTCGACAAACTCCGGACCCGTCATGTGGACGCGTAGGCAATGTGGATACGGTCACGCCAGCGATGTCAGCGACGTCGCAGATACCATCGAGTCACGTTGCGGTGTCGACGGATACGGATCGTGACGAAGAGGATGACAAGGCGAGGCAGGCATCCGTGTGTCGACAAAAGTACTTGCATCCAGCGTTGTTCTATACGTCATGGGCGGTGATTAACCCGAGTGCGTTATTGGAGCGTACGTGCGAGCATAATTGGCCGTCGTTCATCGAAGAGAAACAACAACAAGATCCGTTGGGAGACAACAGTGCTCTGGATATCGTGTCCCAAACAGCAGCCTCGCTGGTAGAAAAACAGACTGCTCATATCCGCCACGAGGGGGACGCCCTGGATGACACAACGACGGCTATCATCGAAACATCGATCGCCTTCGGTGCAGCAAACAAGACTGATCAAGCCGTGGATACTGGAAGAAGTGGTACCAGTTCAACAGCTGAAATAGCTACCGCGCTCACGAATGCGACAAGCGACCTGGACGATGCCGATTTCTCCCGGGCCATGGAGGACGAAGAAGATGAGGGAGATGAAGGGAAGGAGGAAGACGACGACGACGATGATGATTTCAAGGAGGATGTAGACAGCGAATTTGAACGTGAAGAATTGCTTTCATCCGAGGCCGGGGACAGCGATTCCGAGTATGAACAACTTGCACTCTCTGATGATGACGAAAGCGCCATGTGGGAGGACGATTCGTCGTTTGCAACTCGCCCGGACACCGTGGGCGTGGAACAAATGGTGGGGTCAGCACTACCAGTAGCAGCTATGGTGGACAGCTCGAACGTGATTAGCGCCAGTCAACATCCATTACGCTTGGAAAACCTCAGTAATCCCGAGGATTTGCGCGCTCAACGTGCCTTGGCCGCATTGGAGCGGCGAATGACTGGTACAACACAGTCGGGTGGTACTTTTACTAATACAACTAGCCGTCGTACGAAGGGCGTCAGTACGCCACGAAATGGCCCCCGAGATGGCCGCAAATGGGCCAAAGCAGCGCTATTGTCGCCATCACCATCTCCGTCCGAAGGCGCGTATCCGTCACCATCGTCATCGTCTGAGGGTGACGGGTTTGAGCGTGACGAACTACGTGGGAGCAGTTCCGAGGACTCGGGCTCATGCTCTGAAATGGATGAGAGCGACAGCGAATTGGAAAACGACACCAGTGGCAGGAATGGACACAGCAACCGCCGGCGCGATCGTGGCAATAGCCTAAGGCATCGCGCTGGCACACAACCTCCCAAGCGTATCAAACTGCATGTCCGGCGCTGCGACAATTGTGGTAGTTCGCCGTGCGTGTGCGCGAACGATCGCATGCAGCATCTTTTGCGGCGCATGGCCCCACGCGCTGATGAGTGAGTGAGCATGAGATAGTGAATCTTCTTTGATTGAAGCGTGCGTGAGTACGCAATACGCTTCTGCTTCTAAGCAGATGTAACGGCAGACATGCTGTTCATCTTATTTATCTGTATCAATATCAATCGCCAACGGTATGTTTGAATCGAGATCTCGTTTTATATTAAACTGACACTCTGAATGGCTTTGGAGACAGCCCCCACGCCGACGTGATTCAAACAAAGTGCGGCTATTCAGTGCCAGACTCAGAGTCATTCCTCCTCGTGATATCGCTTTTGCTTCTTCTTGCTCTTGCTCTTGCTCTTGGCATCCTTCGTGATTGACGCACCAGTCGTGCCGCGTCGAGCCGCGCGTTGCGAAAGGCTTTGTAGCATGAGCTCATCCTCGTCCGCGGCATCCAATTGACTGTGCTGCGAGAAAGGGTTCGCTGCGCTGGCCTGGCGTCGCCCCAGCAGGAGATCTGCAATGTCCTTGTCTACTTCGAATGCGATGCGGTCGCCGCGCGGCAACGCCAGCGCGGCCCGCATCCCCGCCATCCCGTCACTTCCCGCCTGAACGGCCGACACGGCATTCTCTGCATCGGCTTTCTTCGTGAACGTGACGAACAGGAATCCATCCACCGTCATGTCGATAAAGTCATGGTGAATCTGCCGATGCACAGCAGATACAGTTAAACACTTTCAGAGAGATAGCTTGCAATCGAATGCAAGGTGCTGGTGGTGAGCTCATGCCTCATGGATCGAACAAGGCGGCGGCTTCCTACCGCGATGTTTGTGATCTCGCCGTGTGCCGAGAACAGATCGCGCACGGCGCCCTCATTGACGCAGATTCTGGAGGGCACGTGCCCCACCCACACGCGGTGGCCTGCGTTCGCGGTAGCATTCGTGGTCTGCTCCACCTTCATCCGCGTTGGCTCATAACTTTCGATTGATCGGATCCGTGGTAAACAAACGAGTGGGTGGAGGGGGCGCACTATAGTGGCGAATCATCTCAAGGCACAGTGCCCGTCGTGACCACGTCGCGTCACCAAGTTTTGGTGGTCCGCTTGGAAGTATACACATGATGTATACTGCTGGAAACTGTTTATATCACATTAATGGTGAATACTAATATATATAGAAAAGTCGTGGCGACCTACAACTGTATCAAAATTTCTCAGAAAATGATATCCTTTGACATATGGTAGTGTTGAGCTTGTTCAACGTGCCGGATCTTGTTGATCTCATGGGACACGCCGAAGAACTCGCGGATTGTATGCCAGACTCTAGTATACGTATACATGGATACCCTCACACGGTCAGTAAAGCCAAGAAATCCCGACGTGCCGAACGTGCCGCTGTGACGCCGCGTTCGTTCGGATCGATCCATCGCCCCCACGCCCCGACGGAATCCGCATTCTGTGTCGATCGCTCTGCCTCGCCACAGCTTTCGATCGCTCAATCTCTCTCTCTCCCTCTCTCCGTGTCTTGTCTTGGTGCCATCATGCTGCGACAGACGCTCTCCCAGTCGCGGCGCCATTGGCTGCGTCGCGCGACGGCCACGTCGACGCATCACTCGCGAGGGCTCGCCACCTCTTCTTCCTCCTCCTCCGCTGCCGCACTCTCAGAGGAAGAGCGCGAGCTGCTTACGAGCGAGCGCGAGTTCATGGACTACGACGTGGTGCTCGTGGGTGCCGGGCCGGCGTCACTGGCGGCGGCCATCCGCTTGAAGCAGCTCTCGGCCGAGAAGGGCACAGACCTCTCTGTGTGCGTGGTCGAGAAGGGCGCGGAGGTGGGCTCGCATATCATCTCGGGCAACGTGTTTGAACCACGTGCGCTGAACGAATTGCTGCCCAACTGGAAGGAGCTGGACGCACCATTAAACACGCCCGTGACCGAGGATACATTCAAGGTGCTGACCAAGGACAAGGCGTACCAGTTGCCGCATTTCCTGCTGCCCCCAGAGCAGCACAACGAAGGGAACTACATTGTGTCGCTGAGCAAGGTGGCACGCTGGCTCGGTGAGCAGGCCGAAGAAGCCGGTGTGGAGATCTACCCGGGCTTTTCCGCCTCCGAGGTGCTCTACCGCGAGGATGGCGCCGTGGCGGGCATTGCCACGCGTGACGTCGGCATTGGCAAGGATGGCAAGCCGCGCTCCACGTTTGCGCGTGGCATGGAGCTGCGTGCTCGTGTGGTACGTGACGAGCTGGCATGCGTTGCTTTTGTTGCTCCTGAGGTGTTCCTCATATTCATTTTCTCTCTCTCTCTCGATATGTGGGTATGCATTAGACGCTGTTTGGTGAGGGCTGCCGTGGTTCGTGCAGTGAAGAGGTGATGGAGAAATTCAACCTGCGTGAAGCCAAGGGCGCGCAGCCACAGACGTATGGACTGGGCATCAAGGAAGTGTGGCGCATCTCCAAGGACAAGCACAAGCCTGGTCTGGTGCAGCACACGCTGGGCTGGCCGCTGCAGACGCATTTCATGGACAAGACGTTTGGGGGTTCGTTTGAGTACCACATGGAGGATGACCTCGTGCAGATTGGTGTTGTTGTTGGCCTGGACTATGAAAACCCGTATCTGAACCCGTACGTGAATGTTCTGCAGAGATTAAACGTGTGTGGGTGGCTACTGATTTCTATCGTTCTATCCATCTCGATGCCTTCACTGGTATTTACTAGGTATGAGGAGTTCCAGAGGTTTAAGACACACCCTGCGATTCGTGATACTCTGGAGGGCGGTGAATGCATCGCGTATGGAGCACGTTGTCTGAACGAGGTACGTGTTGTGAGCAAGTGAATGGCTCAGACAGAGAGTACAGTGCGTTGCGAACACTGCTAACAATATCGAAACGGTTTCGTGTGTATCTGTAGGGCGGCTACCATGCGATCCCCAAGCTCACGTTCCCTGGCGGCGGTCTCATCGGATGTTCGGCGGGATTCCTGAATGCGGTGAAGATTAAGGGGACGCACACGGCAATGAAGTCGGGTATGCTTGCCGCTGAGGCTGCTTACGAAGCTCTTGTGGGCTCGGGCGTCGAGCCTGTGGCGAGCACGGGTGAGATCGATGCAACGGCCGCACCGATTGACATCTCGAGTTATGAAGGAGCCGTGGAGGACTCGTGGATCGCTGAAGAGCTCAAGCGCGTGCGCAACACGCATAACGCGTTCCACAATGGCATGCTTCCTGGTGTAATCTACGCGGGTCTGTCAGCATTCATCACGAAGGGAAAGGAACCGTGGACGCTTCCCAACACCACGCCCGACTCGGCCAAGACCAAGCCCGCGAGCGAGTTTAGTCCCATTGACTACCCCAAGCCGGATGGCAAGATCTCGTTTGATCTTCTCACAAACCTGCAACGCAGTGGCACCAACCACGGCCACGATCAGCCGGCGCACTTACGGATTAAGCCTGAACACTCGGCGGTGCCCGCCAATGAATCGTTCCCAAAATATGCCGGTCCGGAGCAGCGGTTCTGCCCGGCCAAGGTGTACGAATACACGGATGGCAGCGAGGCCAACGGTGTGCCCCAGTTGGTGATCAACGCACAGAACTGCGTCCACTGCAAGTGCTGCTCGATCAAGATGCCCAAGGAATACATCAAGTGGACCGTCCCGGAAGGTGGCGGTGGCCCGGCCTAGTACGTTGTCGATGTTGTGTGATGTTGGCCCCATGGTATTTTCCGGAAACAGCGAACTAATGCCTCTATTTGTTTTGACATTGTGATGTGTGTTGCAGTGAGCTGCTGTAAGTTGATGAACTACTTTCGTCTTTCTTAGCGCGCCAGCGATTGTTAGCGTAGCGTGGGCAGTTTGGTGAATTCGATTCGTAGATTTCAACATAGGGCGAGGACAACACATAGTACCCAGCTCGACCCAGCAGCTCATAAGTTAAAAGTGTACTTCAATCGCACCGAGTCTTTGCGAAATCCCTCTTCGTCCATGTCTCATTCATGTTATTAATATGTACTGAGTAGATACACCCTGCGCCTCAGCTATCACGTGCCAGATCGTGATGATAGTAGTAGCTTGCTTTTCCGTCCAAGACTCATTGCATCAGCGCCAGAGCCATTAACCACCCAGGATTTTGACAAGCGCTTGCTTTTGCAAACTTGTGAGATGTTTCGGGAACTGGATGTCAAATTTAATCACGAGATCGCCGCGAGTGCCTGGCTTGCTGCTGACGGGCATGCCCTCACCCGTGATTATCTTTTCGGTCGACGGTTGGATCACTTCGTTACAAGCAATGGCCAGCTTGCGTCCATCCAGTGTCGGGACCTGCACGCAATAATCCGCCAGTGCCTCGGCTAGTCGGATCTTGGCTCGAAACACGAGGTTGGCACCATCCCGTGTGTAGTCGGCGTGTGGGATCTGCACGATCAGGAACACGACATCACCCGCCTCCTGCGTGCGTGTCTCGGATCCTTCCCGCTCGAACGTGATCTTGGTGCCATGCTTCCAGCCAGGTTTAATCTTGATCTGGAACGTCTTGCTCTCGTCCACCATCTCGTCGTTCTGCAAGCGCGTGCGTTCCACAGTGATCGACTTGGTGGTCCCCGTGAACAGCTCATCCAGAGAGCATGGGACTTCGTGCTGCAACGCGGGGGCCTGATCGGGACCCTTCTTGCGCAACCCGCTCGCAAAGGGCATGGTCTCGCCAAACCCGAAATCGTAAAACGGGTTATCGGTGCCGTAAAACTTGGCGAATAAGTCCTCGGCCGCGCGCTCGTTAAACGCGTAGCCGTCCCGCATGTCTCCATTCTCGTCGGGTACCCCATTCTTGAGGCCATCGTACCCGTGCTGGTCAAAGACGGCACGCTTTTGCGGGTCGCTGAGCACATCGTAGGCCTCGGCGACTTCGTGGAACCTGTGCTGCGCCTCGGCCGGGTTGTGCTTGTTCTTGTCCGGGTGCCATTTCATCGCCAGTTTGCGGTACGCCTTCTTGATATCCTGCTCCGTGGCATGCCGCGGCACATCCAATACCTCATAGTAGTCCATTCTTGACAGTGAGTGCCTGTCTTGGTCGCAAGCGCACTAGGTCGAGTTGGTCTCTTTCCTGGTTTGTGATCCGTCAAGCTCTACAGGGCGCAGCAAGTTGTCGTGCTCTCTTCTTCTGTGTGACCTTCGTTTCAATACTAGGAAACCCTGCATGTTTTTCATATCAAAGAGTCCTGCGATTCTTCTGCGCTAGACGTATAAATATCACATAGCGACTGCCTGCCTCTTCACATCCATCGTCTTTGCAGTTTTTTGTTGTTTAATTCGATCAACATCTTCCAAATGGTCCAAGCCCACAAGGTATTCGTGCGTCGTTTACAACCGTGACCTTCCGTGCATTTCGCAAGACCTAGAAAAGGAGATGCAAGAGAGAAAGGTACGCTGGTTTCACATTGTACCTCGTCATATCCACCTGCTATCGCTATAATAGTAAACGCCTTGACTTCTGCTCGTTCCTGTATCTTGGAGTTCACCTCCTGGCATGTTTGTTTCCGTCATCACATTAAAATGCGGCTGTCGCTATTGCTAATCCTGCTCGTCCTTGTTGCTCGTCTAAAAGTCACGGTAAAGCATGAGCATGTTGTCCAAATGAATGATGGCGCGGTCCAGGCGGTCCAGCGCCCGACTGAGCTTATCAAACTTGGCTAAATCGTTGGCATCCACAAGTTGGTCAGAGCGCGCAATGAGGTCCTTGTTTGAGTCAGCCTCTACCTTCCGCCGCCTTCGCAATTTCGTGAGTGAATCCTGCAGGCGCTGCGAGATACTACGCTCCATCCTGGGCACATCCACGGACCAGCAATACATCGTAAAGGCCGGGTTGTGGTCGGCACGCTTGGGGATCTCCTGCAATTTGACCAAATACTCGCCGTACAGCTCGTATAACCGATGACGCGTATCATTGGAGGGCAGCAATGCCAATTCGCCAATGGTTTTCTGTTCCAATTGTCTCTTCTCGATCAGTAGGCGCACGATACGGGCACTTTGCACGCCGTATTTCTCTTGGATGTACGAGTGCGACGTGCTTTGACGCAGGAATTCAATGATCTTCTTCATGTGGACCACATACTGGCCACCATCACCCGCACGCACCTGCGTGGCATCAAACGCCTCTGGTGCGACCTTCATGACCATACCCGATTTGTCCCGGCACATCACCGTGATGTAGTTGAGTAACAGTCGCCACGTATCCTTTGAATCCTTTGGAAGAACCGCCTTGACCTCTGCGAGCCCAAACAATTCGCGTGCCGTCACTGGATACGAGGTGGCCTCATCTTTCTCGCGCTCATGCGGTGATGAGTGGCGCAACATGGCCGCGACCACGACGCCCGCCACGTTGTTGATATTCTCCGTCGCAAACTTGATGCAGGCGCGGTGGCGCAGGTCCCGCATCAATTGATCCACACCACAGCGCCACACAAGCGAATGCTCGCTCATCGTCGATGCTGTATCGGCATCTTCTCCTTCCGTCATGCCTGACACCGTGGGTCCGGCAGCACCACGAGAGGGCAGCTTGGCACGCTTGGTGAGCTTACGTTTCTTGATCTCACTCTCAGTTTCAAACTCGGCCTCACTTTCATCCTGGCGCTTTGTGGACTGTTCGGCCTCCAGGATCATTTGCAGTTCAATCGGCACAGCATTCGTGGCAGCCGACGACGACGGCGCCTTCTTCCGCTTCCCACGCACCGTGATCCCATCGCTATCGCTAGGTGCTGCCGCCTCCGTGTGTGCTCCATTCTTTGCCGCATCCTTGCCTTTATTACCGCCACGTTCTGCGTCCGATACTGCACTTGAAGCACCCGGGGCCGTGGTCGCCGACTCCTGTCCACGCATGATACTGCTCGGGAAATCGGGCTGCTCTTCCGGCTCGGGCACTTTCATATCCAATGGGTGTACCCGCGAGATGTAGCGCTTCTTGGCCATTTCAACAAAGGTGTCTCGAATTCGCGACCGATTCTCCTCAAGCTCATCCTCCGTGATCTCCTCCTCAGCCCGCTGAGGGTCCATCTGCCGCTGGTGCTCGGCCAGACTGTAGGCCATAGTGTCAACGGACTGGTCCATGCGAACGCGACCATGCACCAGCATCTCCTCCATGATGACTTCGCCCTGTTTTACACGACCAACAGAAAACGATACCGTTATAGTCAGAGTCAGAGGAACGAGTAGCTGCTGAGGCAGAGTGGAGTGGAGTGGATGGAACTGAACTTTACAAACGTACCTCCTCGCCGAATCCATCCTTGGCCTGCTCGATAAACTTTGGGAACCGCAGGCGATATAGCACCTCCTGAACATTGATCTGGTGGTGTTTGCATTGCACATAGGTATCGGGCCTCGTCAGTACACACAAGGCACTCTTTTCCGTGACACCAACTAGATGAGATACGATACGCACTTTGTATGACGCGAGGGTGCCCCGACTGGTCACCGACGCGGGGCTGACCGTCAGCAAATTGTGCTGCAAGAGCTTGAGTAGGTTGGCTTTGATCTGCATACGCCACATCATTCCCAAAACACGTCAATACAATCTAGTCGCTCCCAATCACTAACCCCCGCTCGCCCATATCTCTCGCTTTCCAAATGCATGCCAGGGCAGGTGGGGTAACTCCTCCCCCCCCGTTTCAATACCGAACCTCATGCACACTGGGCTTGATCACCAGCTCCATCATCGCATGGATGCGCTGCACGATCTCGCCCAGGCGAAGCCCGTCGCCGCGCAGCAGCGCGTTGGCAATGCGCGCCGTGGTCTCGCCAAAGTCGTCGCGCAGGATGCTGACCACCAGCTCGCGCTCTGAGCGATCCGCAAACCCGCTGCCCGAGCCAGCGCCGTGGTGGCTGCCATGTCCCGCCATTCCTTGCTAGCGTACGCTCGTTGGGGATCGCTGGTCACGCACACGCACCACCGCGTCCACCCAGCTCCACGTATTTCGTAATTGGAGGCGCTCGATCGATCGCGCTGCTTGCTGGTGGTGGCGCTTCCAGCGGTAGGTGCCCGCCACGGTAGGTTCGGATTAAGTACGACGTGGTGGTGTTAAGTACGATATACTGTTTCCACGCCACTAGTAACGGGAAATTCCCGTAAGGTGGTGAACTTATGCGAGACTGGGCGCCAATTTTCGAACGAATGGGCACTACCCGCGAGCGACCCAAGCCAACGCCCAAGCCCAAACCAAAAGCCAGAGAGGGGGCAAGGACTGCGCGAAGAGCGGAGCATGTCGGTGGAACCGACGAGCACCAAGCGCAAGGCGTCGGAGGAGATGACGGATGCCGCCACCTCCGACGACGAGATGGAGCAACAGCTCCGCGAGCACGCGGTGCGGGCGTACAACGAGTTTGTGCGCTTCTTCCAGCGGCGATCAAGCGTGCGTGGGCATCCTTGGTGGTGGTGTCGTGTGATGGTTTGATATGGGATATTATGCTCGGACAGATGGAGGAATGACAAGCGAATGGATGGGGCTTGTGCTGCTGTGTTTGATTGATGCTGTAGATGCGTATTGCTGCCAATCGCGTGGTTATTGAGAGCCATCTGCGCAAACGCGAACGGCTGCGCATGCGGTATCCAATGCCCATGAGCACACACCACCTACTCGTGACTCATAACGGCGAACCCGTGCAAAGTAAGTCAATCATGCTGGAACACGTTCAATCAAAGAAGATGCCAATCGTGCCCCGGTATTGCAGTGGTTGGTGGTGGTCATGACAGCGAGTGGGAGAACTGATCGGATGTATCTGTTGGTGCCTCAGCGTCGGAACTGCCCACGCGAATGGATGCTCGCACCCGCAAAACCTCCAAAGCGGAGATCCGATTGACCAATGAAACCGGTACGGCTGTGCGTCGAGCGGTGGTGTTGCCGCGCATTCCGCCGGTACCCACCGCCTCGATGTGGACCGCTCTATCCAAGAATTACGATGTTGAAGACGAGCCTCAGCTCAAGTTCCTACCGTATTTCGGAGACGATGACGAAGAAGACGTCGTGTCGGAGTTCTATCAGATCAAGTACGCACCGTGCTTTGGTGGCTTTGATGACTGATAGCGAGAGAGAGGTAGCCCAGATTTTATCAATGGTGGTTTGGGCTTTGAACGCAAAACAGGTTGCAAGGCACAAGTCAGACCGAAGTGGATTTTACCAAGGAAATGTGTGAAGCAGTGCTGCGTCACTTGCAGCTGACATGGGAACTGACAAAGCCTGACCTGCGCCTCGTGGCCAAGACAATTAACGTGGAGGAAGAGGTATGTGCTGCCGCAGAGACCCGATCAAATTGTAGCATTGCTAAATTTATTGTGATATAGGTGGTTATGGAAATCAACAAGCGTCTAAAGGCGTCCCCACGTACGTCTAAGAAGAGCAAAAAGGAATCTGCGCAACCGGTTGCCAATCAAAAGCCTGAGGCCGATGGTGGTGCTTCATGCCATCCACCCCCGCGAAATTCAATGGCTAAACACCATGAGATGTATGAAAAATTGGTGGACTCGTATCGAAGTGAGTAAACATCCATTTCGTGGTCGATTGAGCGGTGATTAATGAATCAAGGCCGATGTTTCAGACTAACATGTCATTTGTGATTTCTCGCACAGCGCTTTTCTGCCGACGATGTTATGTTTATGACTGCGACTATCACGGATGTCGCGATGTTCCAAAGCTGGTATGGCATCTCTTTATTGTTTATTCTCTGCCTCGCGGCAATAAAATGCCTCCAATGGTTAACTTTTATCATGCTCTGTCACAGGAAATAGCGGAACAAAATGCGGTCTTCGAAAATACCGCGAGCAAACATGCTTTTGTCGGTATGGGGCGAAACTGTGGGAACCAATGTTTCCTTGGGCAGACACACGCATCCAATGCCAAATTCTCAAAAGCACGAGCCATCTCTGCGGAGTTTGGCTGGGATCATGGGATGCGTGTCGCGTGTGCTCGTGCATACTTTATGTTCTCGGGAAACTTTTGTGATATGGCACGAGTGCTGGGAAACAAGACGTGCCTCGAAGTTGCCGAATTTTGTGATTTCTACGATATCAACGATCACGCCATGCCTCAAACGGTATCGTGTACTATCTTCAAGCCATGGAAACGCCGTAACGATGTTGTGGTTCAGTGTTATGTGTTGTGTGACTGAATATCGGAGCTCATGACAGACTTTTGCGTACTGTGTTGTTCTGTGTGCAGAAAAAGAATCGACCGGCTGCACGGCGAACGAGCAAAAAGAAGAAATTTCGTCCGTCCATCTCTCATCTCCAACGTATGTTGTTCGGGTTTGGGAGTGTGATTCGTGCACGTTATTGTGTGATGGGTGTCTTGTCTTCCTAGATACGCGGTGATGGAAAAGCGCCACCCATTAGCCGCCACAAGGATGGACGGATAGTGAACTGAAATGCTTCCGTACTCAAGGTTGCAGCCCTCAATTCCTCTCACTTCGCTTGAATCATCGCGAATGTCGAGCTCATTGAAAGGCATATATAACATAGTTTGGACTGCGCGTGTTTGTGTTTGTGTGGTATGTGGTATATGCGCCAAATGTTGTGAATGCGTATGAATTTGATTGTGTGCGTTTGTTTGCTGTGAAAGTGTGACGGGCCGTGGTCAAGAGTGTGTGTTTGCTAACGCTGCTTCCATTTTTCTTAGAAATTGAATCCGGTCCGATGAACGCGATCCCTACAGTGTAAGATTTCTCGACCGAACATTGCAATCGAGATCAGGGGCCAAACATCTCGCCGCGAGTTCATCTGTGAATGTGACGTGTTCAACGTGTATGATGTGGACGATAGTATTGTACCCTGCTCCCATTCAGGTTCGTGCGAGGACAACAACTGCTCGTGTTTCGAGGATGGCCGTCTCTGTTCCAAGCTGTGTCACTGCGTACATGAGACGTGCAAGATCTTTTTCGCTGGCTGCCGTTGTTTGCGTGGTCGATGCCGGACCAAGGCGTGCCCGTGTTTTGCAGCTGGGCGTGAATGCGATCCAGATCTGTGCACGGTCTGCTGTGCCGAGGCTGCCGCAGCGATGAACGCAGCCATGGAAGCTCGTATCGCTGCCGTGGACGCGGATGGAAACCCAATCGATGGCCAAGTTGGAGGCGATCGCAAAGGTTTTCGTCAAAACGAACCGAACAGGGCGATTGATCAATCACGAGAAGTCAAACCAGAGGAGCCGGTGGCCAGTGAAAATGCGCGCAATACGTCATGTCAAAATCGTAACCTGGGAACTGGCAAGCGGAAGCAGCTGCGTGTTGGGCGGTCCACAATGGAGAATGCTGGTTGGGGACTGTTTGTCGACGACGCTGTTGCCAAGGATGAATTTATCATCGAGTATATTGGCGAAATGGTAACCCAGGAAGAAGCTGAACGACGTGGCGTTGTATACGACAAATTGAACCGAAGGTAGGTTGAGAAACTGAGAAGTGCAGCCATAAATGCTGCCGATGCATGGCTTCATATGCATCTTGATCTAACAACGGACGACCTTTATGTATGTGGTGCTGACTGGATGGACGGTCATTGATGATCTTGCCAATTATATAGCTACCTCTTCAACCTTGACACTGAGACAGTGATCGATGCGACGCGGAAAGGGAATAAGACACGGGTGAGTGTTTATGGACGAATGACTGCCATCTCGGTTGCGTCGCTCCTCACCTCTCAACGCCTGTGCATGTGTTACTCAGTTTATCAATCATTCATCGACACCCAACTGCTACTCGAAGATTATCAACATCAACAGTGACTACCGCATCGGCATTTACGCAATTCGGGACATTGCTCCACACACTGAGGTGCGTAAATTAGCAGTGTGGCTTTTTGTTTGCGAATAGGAGGCGGATAGATGGCTTGTGTGTGCTCACGATTTTGGTGTGGAATGTTATTGTGTTCTTGTTTTTAATAGCTGTTCTTCGATTACGGCTACGAGAAGGACCTTCATCATGAGCATTTACACAAGACGCCCACAATCATGGAGTGGATGAAGGAGCGGCCAGCCAAGCGGTAACCACCCGTCACTCAGTCCGCATCCCCGTAACGCGACAGTAGCGAGCATTCCCGTATCCACGGCAAAAATTGACGTCTGCACATCCCCTCCTTATCATCTCTGGCAATGTGTTTTGTGTGTCAATCAACGCTTATCCGTTATCAACCGTGTTGCATGCCCGATCTTTTATTCTCTTAAAACCGGTACAGATCTATTTTTCCCAACTGCTTCTTCACAACTTCAAATTCCGAGCGATCGTCAAGCGGATTGCGAGACTGCTAATGCGCACCAGCATGTTCATGACCGCGCTTGCCGCGGTTACCACGGCGGCGGGCGTAGCGCTGGCCCATGCGCAATCACTCACGGAGATTCCTCGCGCCTGCATGGGTGAGCATCGCGCGCTCGCGTTCTGTGACCCCTCCCTCTCGCTGGATGCGCGCGTGGAAGACCTGCTGGCACGCCTGCCGTTGGAAGAGAAGGCGCTGCTATTGACCGCTCGTGCCAGTCCGGAGGGCAACATGTCCTCCATTGGACTGCCCGAGTACAACTGGGGTGCCAACTGTGTGCATGGCGTGCAGTCCACGTGCGGTGCACAGTGCGCCACCAACTTCCCCAACCCAGTCAACCTCGGTGCGCTCTTCGACCCAGATGCAGTGTACGACATGGCGCAAGTCATTGGCTGGGAGCTGCGTGCGTTATGGCTCGAGGGGGCACGGGAGAATTACGCAAAGGGTCCTCATCTCGGCCTGGATTGTTGGTCCCCGAATATCAACATCAACCGAGACCCACGCTGGGGGCGTAATATGGAGACGCCATCGGAGGACCCGCTCGTGAATGGCCGCTATGGGGTCGCGTATACGCGTGGACTGCAAGAGGGCAAGGATCCGCGCTTCCTGCAGGCAGTGGTCACATTGAAACACTGGATGGCGTACTCGTATGAACACTACGCCGGTGTGGATCGAATGGCCTTCGATGCCATCGTGTCCAAATATGATTTCGCCGACACGTATCTGCCAGCATTTGAAGCGTCGGTGCGTGACGGCAATGCCAAGGGTGTGATGTGCTCGTACAACAGTGTGAACGGCATCCCGACGTGCTCCAATGATGCTCTAACCAAGCTTTTACGCGGTCCGCTTGGATTCGATGGCTATATTTCGAGTGATTCCGGGGCGATCGCTGCTATTCACAGGAACCACCATTACACCAAGACATTGTGTGAAGCCGGGCAGTTGGCGATTGAGAGCGGCACGGACGTGAACAGTGGGAATGTGTATCGTAAATGCCTGAAGGACCTGGTCACGAGCAAGCAACTTGATGTGAAATATGTGGATGATGCCCTGCGCCGCACGCTTCGGCTTCGTTTCCAGTTGGGTCTCTTTGATCCCATTGAGGATCAGCCGTATTGGCATGTGCCTCCCTCTGAGGTGAACAAGCCCGAGCATCAAGAGTTGAGCCTGGACATGACTCGTCGGTCCATTGTGCTACTACAGAATAACGACAACGTGTTGCCCCTGAAGAAAGGCAGTAGGGTGGCAGTTCTTGGACCTCACTCAGTTACTCGCGAGGGGTTAATGGGCAATTACTATGGTCAAATCTGTCATGGAGGGTATCTTGAGCTGGGTTGCGTCGAGACCCCGTTGGAGGCAATTCAGAAGAAAAACGGCGAGCAATTCACGCACGGAGAGAAAGGATGTGGGGTGAATGACACCTCGACTGCGCGGTTTGACGCAGCCGCGAAGCTAGTGGAAGAATCTGATGCCGCGGTGCTTTTCCTGGGAATTGACACAACGATTGAACGTGAGCCTCTGGATCGAGAGAACATCGATCTTCCAGCGATTCAGATGCAGCTTCTGAAACGCGTTCGGCAGGTAGGCAAACCAACCGTCGTGGTACTATTCAATGGAGGCGTAATTGGCTCAGAAGAGCTCATCCTACACAGCGATAGTGTACTGGAAGCATTTTATCCAGGCTTTTATGGTGCGCAAGCGCTGGCGGACGTGATATTTGGAGATCACAACCCGGGGGGCAAGCTCCCTGTGACGATGTATCGTTCCAATTACATCGATTCCGTGGAGATGAAGAATATGAGTATGACCAAGTATCCCGGGCGATCGTACCGGTATTTCAAGGAAGTGCCGGTGTTTCCGTTTGGTTGGGGACTTAGTTACACGTCCTTTGTGCTGCGCGACGCGAATCCTTCAATGAAATCGCCATACATCGTGACGCCGGCCCTATTTGCTACGTTCTCTGCTGAGATCACCAACACGGGCAATCGAGCTGGCGATGAGGTATTGTTTGCCTACTTCCGACCGCTATCCACTAATGCTACCGGCAAGGCCTCACTCCTGAACAAGCAGCTGTTCACCTACCAGCGTGTGCATCTCCGTGACGGTGCCAGCACGATCGTCACGGTGGCTGTGACCGAGGAAACGCTGGCACTGTACGATGACGACGGTCGACTTACGTCGTACCCAGGTTTTTACGAGATCATCCTGACCAATGGGGTGCACGAACGCCTCACGTATGCCGTGCACCTCGTGGGTCAGCAACGAGTGCTCCGTCCGTTTCCTCTGTCCACCGGAGACGCAGAAACATCATTCGGTGGGCTGCTGAACGAGGAAGCGCAAGCAGATCCTGTCAGTGTAGCGCTGGAGTAGCGCACGTTGCATGTGCCATTCGGATCGATGTTTTGTTTTGTGAATGTAGTCATTTCCCTCGATGCATTTCATTCGTGTTGGCAAGATCTATAGGGTAAGGATTTACAAGCGAGTAGAGTGACACCCTAGTACGTTGACACTGGAGCATTTCATGTCCAATTGCGGTATCCAGCCATAGCACAAGCCGGGCCTCAACGGGCGTCTCCATCTATGCTGGACGATCCTCAGCAAGACGTCGAAGGGATCTACGTGATCCAAACGTGGAACCTCATGATCACTTACTGTCGTTAATGCCGGTGTGATATTGGGAACTATGGCGCCCTGATGACAGAAGCAGCAATGTCATCACATGTTGATGCCGGAACGTGGCAGTTCTTGGAGTTCACTCAGTTGCTCGCGAGGGATTCACGGGCAAATACTACGGCTATATCTGTCATGGAGGGAACCCTGAACTGGGCTGCGCCGAGCCCCCGTTAAGAAGGAAAACGCCGAGCAATTCACGCAACTCTGAGAGAGGATGTGGGGTTAATGACACCTCACCTGCGCGTTTTAACGCAGCCGTAAAGCTGTAGTGGAAGGAGCTGATGCCGTGGTGATATTTCTGGCAATGGACACCACGATTGAACGTGAGCCTCTCGATCGAGAGAACCTCCATTTCAAATGCGGCTTGTGAAACGCGCTGGTCGCCCGTATTACTGCTGAATGTAGCCATGTCCAAGAATTTTGTTGAGTTCAACCTCCCTTTGCTATATGATCTATGATCTGATCGATGGGTACATGGACATATATTCATAAAAAGAGGTTAGAAGGTACTTGCTCTTCGAAGGAGGGGATTGGGCATCAACCCTCTCAATTGAAGTGGGGGGGAGGGCTAAAACTCCATGTACACTGCCCAAGATGTCCCGTCGATACCGACAGTAACACATCATACACCCTGTTCAACGGATTTGCTGGTTGCTTGTCACGCCCACCATCACTGCCAATAGCAGTCCATCTCAATTCCACCGTAATTTTAGGGCGAGATTTACGGGGTTTCTACCCTCCCCCCAGTTTAACGGTAATTTACCGTGTTCGCGGTGGAAACAGACAGGCCCACAGACAGTTCAACAGTTCAAGCGCGGCATTGGGGTCGAGCGAGACCCACGAAAGGGGGGGGAAGTGAGTGAGCGGATACGTAGAGGAAGGAAGAGCGGCATCCCAGCGGCCTGTAGAGCAGAGCGGCAGTGGGGGAACGACCGCAGACCAGCAAGCAGACCAGCAGGCGACCGACAGTACACGAAGGGTCAGGCAGAGAGGACCTGGCAGTCCATTTCCGTTGCTTTCATGGCGGACCACACGGGCGCTGGCGGCATGGCCACGGCCAACATGGGCGTGGCCATGGCGGTGGCAGCCGTCGCGGCCGCGCCACCGTCACACAACACGATGGGCATGACAACCGCTACCACATCGGCGATGGCGCCCAGCGGGATGACCAGCGGAGGTGCGGGCGGTGGTGGGGGTAGCGGTGACCCGGTACCAAGCGAGAACGCGTACGAGAAGCTCTCACGCGAGGTGCACCAGATGCAGACCACGAGCGCGATCCACCAGGAATGGCTCGAGAACCCCAAGGGATACCTGCTCAAGCCCGATTTCAAGCGCAGACAGCAGCACGTGGGCGCGGGTGGCAAGAAGCTGCTCAACAGCTCACGTGGACTGCGCATCCACCTGGGCAGCGCCTACCGCAAGCGCTGGTTCGTGCTGGACGGCATGATCCTGCGGTACTTTAAGAGCGAGCGGGAGGAACAGGAACTAGGCGAAATTCACCTCGCGTCCGTGAACGCCGTCTTGCCCTCTAGTGTCGCTGATGCACCGGAGCATGCGCTGGATTTGGTACGTGGATTGAGGGGGAGGCGGTGCTGTGGGTGGTTATTGACTGTGGTGTTGCTGTGGTATTGGTGGGGTGACGGGGTATCTCATTTGTGTAGGTCTGTGCGGATCGCATTTACACGATCGCTGGCAATGACCGAGAGGATATGGTGCGCTGGGCAACCGTGCTCACGCTTGTGGTACGTGGATCTTTGGCTTTGATGGGTGGTCTTGCTTGTGGCTCGAGAACAAGAGCTACCGTGATAGGGGGAAGGAATTCCTGTCGTGAGTGATGTTGGTTGATTGATGATTTTGATTTTTGAATTGGAACTATGGCTCGCTCTCTGCTGGGTAACTTAACTATAGCTTCGTGGAGAGTACAAGCCAAAGCTGATGCAACGCCCCGAGTCGACGATCATTCGTGGGAGCTCGGCGATTCCGCGGCCGTCACGCAAGACCGCTCCACCGTCCATGTCTCGATTTACAGATGCCAACAGCATGCGTATGACGGCGTCACTGGCCGGAGAGGATGCTGACAGCAAGGGACGGGATGACGATATCAAGGAGAAAATCATCACCGTCACGTTTGATCACCCAGGTCCATTGAATCTGCACCTGCGGGGCACTGTAGACGACGAGGTGATGGTGTGCGGCTTTCAGGACGATGGCAATACGAGCAAGGGTGGTGCAGGTGCGGACGGTGGGGGTGTCATCAAGGTCGGCGACCTGCTGATCTCAATCAATCAGCACTATTTCACCAATATCGAATTCCAGCAGGCAATCTCGCTGATTCAGAGCGCCGGACGACCGCTAACATTGCGATTCTCAAGGATTGATGCAGCAATGGCCGCTGCTGCGGCATCTAACGGGATGGGGGACCCTGTGCCACCCCCACGTCGCATCGCCGAGGGCTGGATTTTGGCCAAGGAACCCGCCGCTCACCGCTATCGTATTCGGATCCTGCAGTTAAACGGTTCGAAACTGCGGCTATTCAAACCAAGTATGCAAGGTGGACGTGCAGAAGAACCGTGCTCTTTGATTCGCATGAACGAGGTGACCGATCTACGCCCTATCAATGATACTCGAGAAGCTGTGAGCGCGTCTACTCAGTGCTACCCTAAGCAATGGGGAATCACTCTGGAAGGGACGCGAAGCATTATTACGTTTTATACCCGCACTCACGATGAGATGAAGCAGTGGGTCGATTTACTCAAGAACTACCCGCTGTTTGACACGGTACGAGCGCCTACATCGCCTTCCTCTTCGTCATCTGCGTCAGCGTCGCGATTGTCAATTCCTGTGCATCCTATGGCCACCGTTGAATTTAATCCTGTGCTGGAACCCAAGATCGTACTCGTGGACCAAGTGGGCAAATGCGGTGATCTCATTCCGACTTTTGAGGTTTACCACTTTTTGTTGCTAGACGATGGCCAACTCATGTACTTCATCGATGCCCACGCTGCAGCAAGCCGGTCACGTCCTATTGGAACTATTCGTTGTGATAGTATCGTCAGCATTGTGGCGAGTCGTGTGCAGTCGTCAAAAGCTGGGAGTAGTAAAGGGATCGATGCTTCCATTGTTAGCGTTGAAGACTCTATGCCCTGGCGACTAGATATCGGAATTATGGTGAGCAGTGACATGCAGCGCTACCGGCGCTCTTTTATTTTGTGCTTCGAGACAGAAGAAAAGTTGATGAAATGGGGTGCCTGCATTGGCCGTGAAGCTAAACGGCTTACTGGTCAAGAATACGATTTATCCTCCAGCTCACGACGACTATCACGTAGTCACAGCAGTGCTGGTTACCACGGGCCCTCGACTGCTTCATCTTCACGATATCCTGTGGATTCACAAATGGGTCGTCCCAATGTGGCGCGCGTGATTACGAACCCAACCAAATACCAAGATCCTCAGGTGGTATCGTCCCCACCCTTGTATCGCAGCCTGAAAGACGTCGCCACAAAAAGCGCGAAGCATGGTTGGTTCTTCCTTAAAAAACCTGCCGTTGTTGGGTATGAATCATATCACCCACGGTTTGCAGTTCTCCGCGAGCACGAACTTATGTTTTTCAAGTATGAAGTGGACGAAGGTGACACATCGTCGGCTGGTACAGTGTTGGACCTACGCACAATCAAAGATGTGCGCGAAGCCGCGTCCGGATATCAGGAGAACCTGGATTTCACTATCCAACTCACGACAGCTACAGATGTGGTTTGGATGGTAAGAAACATTGTTGCTGATGGAGGAGCAATTGTACACACGGCACTTATTCTATGTTGTTGGTCGGTTTTGGGTATTTCTTAATTAGCTGGTTGCAGAATCATACGCTCAGAAGGAGACTTGGTTATCGGCGTTGATCTGGTTGTCCGACTATTATTTCCGTGGTGGCACAAGCACCGATACTGTTGCATCTGCTGAGGCAGCTAGTGTTAGCAAAGCTGGTCGTGATATGGAACGCCGAGCGAAAGCAGCTGGATTGATGGCGATGATTCCGGAGGCAGATGATGAAGAAGATCGGGTCTCGGGGATGGCGAAAACGAGCGAGTCGCTTGGATCACCACCATCATCACCTTTACCGCCGTCTTCATCCGTAGCCCGCATGAGCAAATTTTTGTTACCACTGGAGTGCACAGAAATTAGCGGGTGGTTACAGATCGGCGGGCGCAAGGCATTCGCCTCTATTTCAAACGGTGTATTTAGCTACTACGAGAGGCAAGAAGATTACCAGAACGAGTGGGGTGACGCTGTCGATGCTATCACGTTGAAACGAGTAGAAGATGTCCATTCAGATGGCTTTCAAGACGGAAGTTTTGTGGTCAAGGTCAAGGGTGAGAATGAAGTGCAACTCATCGCAGACAGTGCGAAAGCTGCCAAGCAGTGGATGCTCGTCATGTGCTCGTGCGGTGACCTCATTCTTAACAAATCGCCACGTTCCGATGCGTGGGCAAGTTCACTGCCCAAGGAAGCGCGGATTTGGAAGCTTGACCGCTTGCACCAAGTGTTTCGCCGCCGCTACTTTTCGTTGCGCAATCATCAACTTCTCATCTACACTCAGAGTGAGGGTCGACCACTGGGTATGGTATCGTTACCGTGCATCTATCACCTATCTATGACCAAAGTCTGCGCGCGAAGCACGGATGATGTGGAGTTTTACCAACTTGAAATTAGTTTTTCTATTCCAACGGACTCGGATTCGTCGACGCCACGGAGCGACCAAGTGGGTGACTTCTTCGCTCTAGTTTTAGCGTTTGAGCAGGAATCAACACTCCTCGAGTGGGCGACATCGATTTATGAGTGCTGCACCAATTCTATGGCCATAAAATCGAATGCAGCGTTGCCATCGTTGGACGAGATTCAAACTTTACCCAAGGAACTACTAAAGACGTGTAGCTTCGAACAACAGGATGGCGATGGTGGAGAGCCGGTGGTCACCAAGGCAGACGATCATGGTACCGAGTTCAGTGCAAGTGGATGGCTTTACTATCGGACATCAAAGGAAGAACGCATTCGGTTGCGATACTTTGTGCAATGGGGATATGAATTGTCGATCTACAAGCACGAAATCTTAGCCGAAGAGGCGAGTGCGATTCGGTATGGTGTGATCGATTGTCGGGCACTCGTGGATGTACAGTTTGCCTACATTAATTCACCGGACAATGCAGTGGAGCTTTTGTTGGGCTCTGGGATCAGCGTAGTTATCATCCCACGGACTGATGATGAAGCTGTGATGTGGCGCAATGCCCTCCTCGATGTCAAGCGCGCATATGGGTACCTCGAATCTGGCAAGAACCGGACAGAGACATTTGGCAGCGGAGTATTTATCAGCCGTGGAAGTACGTTTTCGACACACAAGGATAACGAAGAGTTGCTACGCTTGCAAATCGAAGCGTCAGTCATATATTCATCGAATTTACAAGAATGGGATGGACGAAAGTGGATCCCAAAGTATTTCGTGCTGACAAGTTCGCGCATACTTGTTCTGTCACTGGCCGTGCATTTGTACGATGAAGAACCCGACATTTTGGGTTCATTTGCTGCCAAGGATATCGTCGAAGTGCGCTCACTGAGTGAGCGAGAAGATCTTGAAACAGAGAGGACAAGAACTGCATGCGTTGTCATTGTGCGTGTGCCCGTGTCGTCAAAGTCTTCAGCGACCTCGGCACCATCATCGAGTCCTGCGACAACTCATGCAACCACACAGGAACGATTTCTCCTCAAGTGTGACTCATTAGGTAAGTGCAAACGTCAGACGTTCGTAGATCAATCTGGAGGGGTTATGGTATGCTGAGCAATGCATGTCCGTGCTAACTTGAATGTCACCAATGACAGATCACTGCCTGGAATGGATGCGCCTGCTGTGCTCGATTAACGGCAAGCTTGAGCTCAAGAAGAACGCAGCAACTGGATTGTGGGGCAGTATAAACCGCATTGCATCGCTGTCACGGCATCACAGCTTCATGTCGACCACACCGCTTACAGCGGCGGCGAGCATGACTTCAATGAACAGCTCGACAGGATCATTGCTTTCAGCGACTGACCGTGCCTCGAAAAGGTTGTCACGTGCCGATGCTGCGAAGAGGTACAGACATAAAACTGTTTCGTGTATGAGAGCACTTATCGTATGGTTATGTGAGCACTCACGTTTTTTGCTGTTTTTTTGTCATGCAGGCGCACGTCGGAGCTCATCATGAACCGCAAGATGAGTGCAGCGACACGATAGATCCATTCGTGGTGTTAATGTGTGATGTGAAATTGAGATTGGACAATTTGTATCAACTGAAGCACCACCAATATTACTCATATGTAGCGCGCCCTTTGTCCGATTTGTTTGTGGTGGAACTGGTTAGTATCCAACGCGACACTGAATCATCTCACGTTGACGCAACCACATTCAGCACACTCGGTAGTGCATTACCGTACACTACTCCCATTAACTGTCCACAAATCTATGCGTCAACTTCTCATGTACACAGTTTGACTTTCACATTAAAAATCGGCGCGTTGTGCAGTTGTCGGTGAAAAACGCGATGAATCTGAACTGACCTCCGTATCATCCGGTAGCGCGAAGCTCGATACACGAGACGACGAATCAAACGCCATGGTACTTGTTGAAGGGCCCACAAACCCATGCGCTTGGTCTTGCGTGCCTTCCCTGCCCGCTGACATGGACATGGTTTCGGTGGTTTGAGGAACCGTAGGAGATGCTGTCCTTCGTCGTCCATTTGTTGGGGTAGTAGTGATCGGCTTATAGTCCACCGAATCAACAGCCCACGACGCCCAGCTGCTACGACGACTTGCCTTCTTCACCTCCTTAATGTCGGCCGATGTAAACTGCAGCAACGTTGTGATAACCGGAATAAGACGAGTTTGTTGCGATGAACCGGGTTTGAACGACATGTACTGTACGATCACATTCTTGAGGTACTCCATATTAACCCCTTCACGTCGTTGTGTTTGCATAAGGGCGGTTAGCTCTTGTCCATGCCGTGATTGTTCACCTTGCAATTGATTGACACGACTGCGGGCAGTCTCGAGCTCTCTTGTCAAAGCTTGAATTTGGGCAGCATTCGCGCGGGCTTCCATTTCCCTGTTTGCTTGCAGTTGTGCAAATTCAAAGATCTTGCGGTGATCTGCATCACCTGAGCGGATATCTTCTTCAACCTCACCAAGGCGCGCAGTAAGGCGCTCAATCTCAGCTTCCTTTTCCATAACAGCTTGAATAGCAAGCTTGGACTTGTGCTTGCTCTCATTCTCAACACGCGCTAGCTCAGCTCGGAATGCTTCTTTTTCTGCTTCCACTGCTGACCTATACTTGACTGCTTCTTGCTCCAGCAGTTTAGACATACTGGCTTTCTCGTTTTCCATATCTTTGACCAGGCGCTCCAATGAAACGATCGCATTATCTCGCTCTGCTTTCATCCGTGCCATTTGATTCGTAGCTTCAGTCACTTGCTTGGTCATCACTGCTTGGGAATCACGAACAGTAGCAGCTTCACGGAGGGCGTTTTCAACACGAGCAGCTTGTTCGGCTTGTTTTTCGGCGTATCCCATATTCTCAGTTTGCAAGCGAGTCGCTAGAGCCATGCGATCCGAGAGCGCCTTTTTCGTTTCTGCGAGATCTATGCTCATGTTACCAACCTCGGCAGTCAATTCACCTAAGCGTGTCTCCAATTGGAGTGTTCGTTTCTGCTCGTCTTCATATTGCCCTTGAATAGACTCCAACTTTTTCGACAAATCCGAACATTTCCGTTCTGATTCCTGCAGAGCCTCGTCTACCATATTTTGCTTTTCTTCAGCAAGTTTCATCTTGGCGTCGAAATGCTCACGCACAGTCGTAAGTTCCATTACCGAACTTGCCACTTTTTCCTCAGCACGTTGACGTTGTAAATCACTTTGTTCTGCACGGGTCGCATGTGCCTCCAGTCCTTCTGCTGCCATTTGCAAATCCTCCTCCATAGACGATACTTGTTTTTGGAGCTCGACGATTTTGCTTGTTAGTGCTGCCTGCGAGGTAGCCATTTTTTGGTTTTGTTTATCCTTCTCGTCAAGAGTCGTTTGGAGACCATCACATCGGACCTTGCAAGCCTTGAGCTCTTGAGTAAGGGTGTTAACTTGTCCACCGAGGGTCTCGTCCTGCTGCCCAAGCTTTTGTCGGGTCTCTGACAATTCAACGAGTACGCTTTCCAAGTTTGAAGTATTGTTTGTCCGAAGCATCTCCAGCTCCTCCACAACTTCATCTTTGGAAGACTGTAGTTTCTCCAATTCATTTCGAAGTTGTGAAATAGTATCACTCGCCGTAGACTGTTCACTTTCTGCGAGCTTAATATCATCCAACAAACGCGACACTTCTGCACGGAGTGCCTGGATTACTGCGGTGTTTTGTTCAGCCTCATCAGCGGCCTTAGCGAGTTCCTTCTCACCAGCATCCAGCGCATCTATAACCATTAAAAAATAGCACAATTTAGTCAGTCTACTGTCGTCCCTCACCCAAGATCATGTGTCGAATAATAGTCGTCGGTGGCGCACCTTGCATGCGGCGAATGGTATGATCTTTCTCTGCTTGTCCCATTTTCACTTTCTCCAATTCCTCCATTACGGAAGCCACGTCGTTGTTGGCTCGCTCTGCATCGCTGCGCAGGCTCACATTCTCATTCGTTAATCTGACTATTTGCTCTTGAAGATCCGGCATATTCGTATTCATCACCGGGTCCTCGTTTTTCTCAGAACATATTTCCCCATCATTCTTGCTGACGGAAGATAGTACGCCTCCATCGCGTAATTGTTGTTGCAGGTGTGCATTCTCTGCTGCCAAAGCGTCGGCCTTCTTCTGCATAGCGTCCAATGCTTCTGCAGTCGCCGTTACACTCGCACTGCTGCCTCCCGCGGCTTCCATTTGAGTCACCTTATCCTCAAGCTCTCGGTGTTCAGCTTGTAGCTTCACGTGAGCTTCCTTTAGCAGCAACAATTCTTGATTTGTCGCTGATTCGCTAGCGTGCTCTGCATATTCTTCTGACGCCAATTCCATACCCTTTTTTCCATTTTGTATTTGCTCGAGTTCTGCAATCCGTTGCCGAAGTTGCTGCTCTGTATCCGTGACTGCAACCAGCTGATTTTTCAGCAATTCCAGAGCCTCATTTTGGTCAGACACACACTTTTCAGCCTCCTCCTTTGCGATAGTCGCAGCTTCATTGGCATTTGACAACTCGCTAATCTGCTGCTCCATGGTTTCCTTCTCGCTTGTTAGCTGGTCCATTTGTGACCGCCGTTGTTGCCATAGCTCATTGAATTTCAGTCGGAGTTCCTCGTTTTCAGCCACACTGCGCTTCATCTCTGCCTCCATCCGCTGCAGTTGCTCAGCTGCTTCATCCAACTGCTTCTCTAGCACCGATGCCACCTCACTGTCACTCTGGTCATTTGCGTCAGTACCACCGACGAACGGATTTGCTGCTGCTTCAGCGACCGCAGTGGGTGCGGTTGGTTTAAACACATCACTAATCAAGTCGATATCGTCGTACTGTGGAACAGCCACCGGTGCAGCAGTTGATGTTACAGACTCTGCAGCAGCATACATTGGCGACATGGGCAGCAGTAAATCGCTCGCCGCTTCGTCAGTCGCCTCTGTTTCGCCTTCGCGTACCGTCGTCACGTTCGCTAGTTGCGCCTTTAACCACTCAATTTCTGAGGTTAAGGCCTTGCGTTTAAACGCCGCCGCAATCGTGTATCGTTCCTGTAGCTCGCGCGCATCAATTCGAGCTGGCGGTCCACTGTCCTCTGCAGTATTAGCCTTGGCCTCGACCACCTGGCACGCGGCAAGGTCAATACCCACAACATCGTTCACAAACGTGGAGAGCACCGCGTTATCGGCCTCAATCGCCTGACACTCAAGGATACGCGCTTGCATCTTCTGGAACTGTGTCTTCATGAGCTTGTTCTGCCGCGTGAGCTTCATGCTGAGCGCCACCAGGTCATCATACGCTAGCTTGCCGCCTCCATTCTCGTTCGTGGACGCTTCCGCATTCACGCCATCACTACTCTCATCGCGCGCGCTGCCATTCTCCAGCAGGTGATCTGATGCACCGCCACCCAAGGAACCGCTAGCCGTGAGCGCCGTATTGGCGCTGCTGCGCAGGAAGCTGAGCCCCTTGGAGAAGCCGCCTCGCCCCAGCTCCTTCATCTGTTCGAGCTTCTCCTTCTTCATCTGCTCCAGCTTCTCCTTGTTCATCGTGTGCATCATTGAAGCCGCCGGTGCCGCGTCCCACCGCTAGCCAACGTGAAGCGCGCGATGCTCTTGCGTTCGCTCTTGTTCCTGCTCGCCTTGCTCACGCGGCCGTAGGCCCAGATCACCCCCTTCCTAGAAGGTCAAAATGGAGATTGATGCGAGCGAATGCCTTTTGTCGGCGTCAGCGTCGGCGTCGGCGTCGGTCGCGCCACGTTCGTTTTGATTTTGGACAGTCCAAAAGCCCCTGGTGGTGGGGTTTTGGACGAATCAAAACTCGTGGATTCAGCGGAGGAAGCCAGGAGCAGGGGGGGGGGG